>JAJOOO010008942.1:0-18838 GCA_029582685.1 Solanum piurae
GCTACTTTGAGACGTAGTATTCCGATTTTGTATAAAGGTTTAAATGAAGTGACTTTCTAAGTCTTGTGTTATATTATGAAAAGTTTTAAATTTTCCGCTATTTTTCTATGATAATGCAATGAAGAATGCTAAGGGCTGGTATAAGACCTCCGAGAGGTTGAATACGCCGGTAACGACTAGGGAGTGCTCTCGGGTCGTTACAATAACTAGATAAAAAAGAAGTGATGTGGCACCTCTCAATGGCCAAGGATCCTATTTATCTGTTTTTTGGCATTCTCTTTTAATTTTTTTCAATTATTTTATTTTATAAAATCATCTCTTTAATTTATACCTCTTCAATTACATAATTAATTTAGTAGTATCTATAACTCCTAACCTTTCATATTCATAACCTTCAAATTATTTAATATACAAATTTATAACTCCTCAAAATTACACTTATATAAACCTATTTTTAGACATATATGATGATTATTTTATTTTCATTTACTTATTCTTCATCTTTTGTCTCTTTGGTTGGTTAATTTTTTGTTTTCTTTGATCTGATTGTGCATGAGATATCTATATTGGATAATACTAAACATTTCTGCATAGTTTATATTTACGAGGTAAAATGATTTGACACGCATAATATAATTATCACTTTTTTCTATTGTAATTATATATTTAATTTTTTTTATATTCTTAATTATATGAATCATGAGTCTTTTTTTTAAAAAATAATTGATTTTTCCCTTTGTAGGTTCGTTCTTTCCTCTTTAACTCATAACTAAATATTTTTTGAAGTTTTACTTGATTAGTAAGCTTTATTTTTATGTTTTTTTTTTGTTGTTGTTTAAGGTTAACTTACCGTGTTTTCAGGTCTGGATATTTTTGAAAATAAAAGTAGAAAAGGGAGTTAACATATACATGTATGCTACTCAAGAAAGTATGTAGATATAATTTAATAGTTATGTGGATCAACTTTTTATTAATTAAAATGATTGAACATGAGAATGTAAAGTTAATTAATTTTCAAAATACAATTTAATTCTTAGAAAATTGACTATTGATACGGAACTTTGTGATCTTCATATTTTAATTTTTGTTTATTATTATTGTTAGAAGTTCTCAAGTTTTTGAACTTTTCAGAGATTACTACTATGATCTGTTGGGTCCGAACTCAAAATGCAAAGTATTTGGTTAGGATAAAAACGATTTAGTAAAATTATTTGACTCTCTCAATCTACTTTCTTTACCAACATATAAATTATCTATATAAAATAAAAGTGATGTGACACTTTTTTTTTGCCAAGAATCATATTTATCTTTTTTCTCATTTTTTTTGACAATTTTTTGCTATTTTTATATTTCTTATTACTAGTTTTTTGACACGTGCGTTGCGCGTGATTACTAATTCAGAAAATATATGTTATAGTAAATAATATTGCTTATTTTAGTGAAGGTTTGAATAATAAGCTTAACACAAAATAATATTGCAGATTCTTTTGTAAATGTTCAATGTGGATCGTCATATATATTTATTTTTCATGCACCTATTAAGATGATGAATGAAATTTTTTATTAGTTAAATGCAATAATGTATATATTTATTTCAATTTGAAAAAAGATATCCAGAAGCGTATATCTACATCACAAGAGAAACTGTTAATAAAAATAAATGAATTTAGACTACATCATGTTAACTTCATATATTGGAACATTACACATAATAATGTATATATTAAACAATTTTTTTTATAATATCATCAAAATTATTTTCTTCAAGTACTCGAGATTATGGAATATACCCTCTTAGGATATAATGATTTTCTTCATAGAATAGTAGAACCTGATATTCCGCTAAGCTTCAAACTCACTCAATGACAATAAATCACACGAAAATTTTAAGATTCAAGAAGAAAAAGAGTAGAAGATAAAAAAAAAATTGTGGTTGAAAAATGAGAGGAAGCCCCTCTATTTGTAGTCAATAAATGATAGTATGAAGAAGTATTTTTTGTGTCGACTTTTCTGGGAAGTCACAACCCTTTGGAAAAGTCACAACCTATTGAAAAAGTCACAACTCATCGAAAAATGACAACCCTTTGAAAAAAGTCACAACTTATCGGAAAAGTCACAACTCATCGAAAAAGTCACAACCTAAGTTAGAAATATTATAGTAATTTAACATTCAATTTAGGAGTTCATGCTTTTAAGGTAATATAGATATAGATAAATATAGATAGATGTAGATAGATATATTTATAGATTATACAAAAAAGAATATGTCAATTACTACTCCATTTATTTATAATTTTTAATAGAAAATTTCAATTATTTTTATTTTTCTTATTTTCATCACTTTTGATGATCATAACTCCTAAATTATATTCATAACTATGTTCATAATATCATTTGATATTTAATTGTATTTATTTTCCTTACTTTTATGACTTGATCATAACTCTAAAATTATATTAATAATTATGTTCCTGATATCATTTGATATTTCATATTGTTATCCTATAAATATAGGGATTATAAAATTTAATTATAAAAATAATTAAATTATATATATATACACACACACACATTAATCATATATTAACATTTTTTATGGTAGAAAAGGGAAAAAAATTATGAATCTTTGTTATCCTTATTCACATCTCATTTAAGTTATAGAAAGAATATTAGTTTATATATATGACTTTTTTAACACTTCAAACACAAATTTATTATTAGAAGAATTAAATGATGAAATTTAAAGTTTTTCTCAATAAATAAGAGAGTTAAATTTTTTATTTTTTAGTCCTTATATATATAGATATAATGAAAGTTTGACAACATTAATACAATTATTCCTATTAATACAATATTATTGTGATATATATATATATATATATATATATATATATATGGGGCTCGTAGAACAAGTCCAGCAAGAATTTCTCTTTTTTTGAGTATTACAAGTAAGATCCATGGGATATGGACTTAACTACAACCCGTAAACCATGCTCATAGATACTCTTGTAACTTGAATTTTTCTAAATTTTTCTGCTATTACCTGCATATTTCACAACCACTAGTTCAACCATATATTTTCATTGACTCTAAACTAATACTAAAACTAAGCTAGGCAATGTTACACTAAGAATATATCTAGAAAGAGATTATTACAAAGAATACAAACAATACATCTTGGGTTGACTCACAAGTAGTGCTTGATTTAACTTCATGACACGATACATGCTCCTTGATTACTTTGACTTCAACAAGAGCCCATGCTTCCACCAACTTGATTTCCTTAGCAATGCCTATATAAGCCTTTATTCTTTTCCCATTCACATTGAACCTTGTTCACTAATTGTTTTCCAATTCAATCACAACTTATGGGAATACTTGTGTTACGCCCTAGATTCAAGGGGCGCAACTGACTCCTAATGCCAAAACTCAGGCTCGAGCCGACCCTGCTGAACTATTTGCTACTAGCGTATGGCAACCACATGTAATCAAGTAAACAAATAAGTATATCTCGGCTTAAAATTAAGCCCTCGGCCGGCAAGGCCCCTGTAAACAGATCTATAAAAGAAACAGCTCCTCCCAAGAGTTCATCTAAAGAAATAGCCAACTAGCACAGAAGTCCTGATTGAGCCGTCGAGGCCACCATGATCTCTATACCGAAATTGAAAGTAGGTATATCAAGACAATGCATCACACAACTAACAAGCTTCAACAAACCAACAAACAAGGCCAGCATAGCCCTAACGTAGCTATAAACCCCACACACTAGTCTGCAAGCTTCTAAGAGTAGTAAAGATTGGCGGGATAGGGCCCCAACCTACCCATGAAAATAAATACAACAAAAGCTAACAAACCTCCCAAATCTGGCAGCTTCGAAGGAAAGGGGCAAGCCAACCGGATAGAAGTCAATCCTGCTGCTAAGGAGGTCTACTGGGTCGTCTGTTAGGACGTGCATGCATGAATGCAGTGCCCACAGGAAATGGAGCTTTAATACAAAATAATGTACAGAGTATGAAAGACAATAGACTATGAGCAGGTATCCTAATATACTTGAGTAATCCGGTAAATAAATCAAGAATAATATAAGCATACTGACATGTTCCTCAATCTAAACTTATCAAAAATAATAAAACAACAACCTAACCAAGCCCTCATAAGCTCAGCAGGTACAAACAACACACAAGACCACCTACCCAGGCCCTCATAAGCCCAGAAGGTGCCAATCAGTCTATATACTCCTATCCCCGTAGGCAGTCACATAGCCCTCTTAGGCAATAGTATAACCCCGTAGGCAACACATAGCTCTCTTAGGCATCAATATAGCATATAGGCAACTCATAGCCCTCTTAGGCAACAACATGGCCCCATAGGCAACTCATAGCCCTTCTAGGCGTCAATATAGCCCTATAGGCAACAAATATCCCTTCTAGGCGTCAATATAGACCTGTCAGCAGAACATAGCCATTCTAGGCATAGATCACATTCTTGCAGCTAACCACAATAGCCCAAAGGGCAACAATAACAATCCAACAGCTAAAAGCGAGAAATTTAGTTATAAGCAACGTATACAAATAGCCTCTAAGTCGTGTCCAACATCAGGACGCTACTACTGAATAAGAATCCCGATAAGAGAGGATTATATCCACTCGAGCAGCCAACAATCTACAATAATTGCTACAAGTATAACAACGATAACAACTCCATTACAGTGCTCCTAAGCTTTAAGGAAACATGTCGTAAGAACATAATAGCCTTAACATACCTTTTTTGCTGAATTCACGTGGCCTAATGACTTTTACTCATAACTCCCTTGATAATACAACAAGGTAGGACCATAATCAACACACAAAAATAAAAGTTACCATGACAATAGAATAAAAGATATGTATTTCCATCGCAAATTGCCATTTGCTGCTTATACAAGCTAGAGTCTATGAAAGAAGGGTCTTACCTCGATCTTAAGTTCGTAATACACTTCAAATCCTTCAAACATATCCAAACCCTTGCTGTCCCAACACTAAAATGTGATACGCTACGAAATCGATAAAACAAATTATACCACGATGATGAGCCCAAAACATAGAACAACTTTCGTCAAGGACTTAAGTTGAGAAAATCTACACTTTAGTTGATCCTAGAAATGGGTTTCTCTAATTTTTTTGGTTCTTAACAAAAAATGAAGAAAAGGTTCGAAGAAGAAGATATATGTAAAGTTCCACCGACCTAGGGCCCAACCTCACGTGCCTGCTTGCGCAGTCCCATGAAAATGCAAATATCTCTCTATTCTCAAGTCGTATGAACAAACAATTTGATGCGTTGGAAACTAGACTCGTAGACCTTCGATTCAATAGGTTGTGGGTCCCATAAATCTTTATAGATTGGGAGAAAATCTCTGAGACATTTGACCCAAATTTCAGAGAAATCTTTAAAAAGGAACTTGCGATAACTTCCGCCAACTTTTATTTTTCCACCTACCTAACGTCAAAACTTGAGATGCAACACTTGAACACTTAAAATAGGACATACCACATCATTCTTAATTTATTACCCACCCTCCTTGTATTTCTATGGAGATACGAGTAATTTTAGACGTTTCGAAAAGTTTGGGTATTACATCCTTCCCCCCTTAGAAACATTCGTCCTCGAATGAAAAATCTGAGTCATGCGGTTCAGTCCTTAGGAGTTGCCAAAATTTAGGCGGTGTATCCTTTGTAAATGTCACTATCCAGGAACCTGAAATGCAAAATTTCTAACCTAGCATCTCACATGATGACATAAATAACTAAGCACTATAGCTCCACCATAACAGTGCGAGTAGATATACAACGACAACCATAATAATAATAAGCAATAGTATATATATATATATAAATTAGATAAGTATCTACCTTACTGCCCTAATATAAACTGATATGCCATCACCCTGGGGTATGAAACAAGTGAGGATATTTGGACCTCATGCCATCCTCAGCTTCCCAGGTCACCTCTTCTCTATTCTTGTTCCTCCACAATACTTTAACCGAAGCCACCTCTTTGGTCCTCAATTTACGGACCTACCGATCTAAAACGACAATTGGAGTTTCCTTGTAGGACAACTCCTCTGTGATCTGAAATCCTCAACTGGGACAACCTGAGAAGGGTCTCCTACGCACTTCCGTAGCTTCGATACATGGAAAACTGGATGTACATATTTTAGCCCCGAAGGTAATTCTAACTCATAAGCCACTCGTCCCACCGAAGGATTCGATATGGCCCAATGAATCTTGGACTAAGCTTTCCCTTTTTGCCAAATCGCATAACACCTTTCATAGGCGAGACTATTAAGAATACCCAATCATCGACAAAAAACTCTAAGTCCCTTTGTCACACATCTAAGTATGACTTCTGTCGGCTTTGAGCTGTTAGCAACCTCTCCCGAATGAGCTTAAATTTATCCACTGTCTGCTGGACTAAGTCGGGTCCAATTAACCCTGACTCGCCTACCTCGAACCATCCAATGGGGGATCTACATTTTATCCCATACAAAGCCTCATAAGGGGCCATCCCGATGCTAGAATGATAACTATTATTGTATGCGAACTCAATAAAAGGAAAGTGGTCATCCCAACTTCCCTTGAAGTCTAGCGCGCACGCCCGTAACATATCGTCGGGTGTCAAAATTATGCGCTCAGCCTGGCCATCTGTCTAAGGGTGAAAGGCGGTACTAAGATTAACCTGTGTACCTAATTTTTTTTGGAAGGACTTCCAGAAATTGGTAGTAAATTGTGCTCCTCTATCAGAGATAATAGATACTGGGACATCGTGTAGCCTAACAATCTCTCTAATATAGAGCACTGCATAGTCTTCAGCTGAAAAAGTAGCCCTGACTGGTAAGAAGTGGGCTGATTTTGTTAGTCTATCAACAATTACCCAAATAGAGTCAAACTTGCGATGCGATCGAGGTAACCCTGTAATAAAATCCATATTAATTGCTTCCCACTTCCACAAATGAATGGCTATCTCCTGAACTAGCCCAGTGGGCTTTTGGTGCTCAACCTTCATCTGTTGACAGTTAGAACACTGCGCCACAAACTCAACAACGTCCTTCTTCATCCCATGCCACCAATATATCTCCTTAATATCATGGTACATCTTCGTCGAACCAGGGTGAATAGATTAACAGGAATGATGTGCCTCTTACATAATTCGATGTTGAAACCCTGCAACATTCAGAACACACAATCGACCGCTATATCTGATGACTCCATCTTCTGCTATATCAAATGTTAAAGACTGGTGATCCTGAGCCTTGGTTCTAAGCTGCTCTAAGCTAGGATCCTCTTGTTGCCGTGATTTTACTTCTACAACTAGAGATGATACGGCTGTATCCTGAATTGTGACCCCACTATCGTCTTCCTCTAACAATCTGACTCCCAAGCTAGCTAACTGATGAAGCTCTCGCGCTAGATCCCGCTTCTCAACACCTAAATGGGATAAACTACCCATAGATCTTCGACTGAGGGCATCGGCTACCACATTCGCCTTTCCTGGACGTCGTAGTCTTTCAGTAACTCAAGCCATCGACGTTGTCGCAGATTTAACTCCTTTTGTATAAATATATATTGAAGGCTCTTATGATCTGTGAAGATGTCAACATGAATGCCATACAAATAGTGTCTCCAGATTTTTAACGCATGCACAACTGCAGCCAACTCTAAATCATGGGTCGAATAGTTCTTCTCATGCTCCCTCAACTGCCTTGAAGCATATCAGATAACCTTACCATGTTGCATTAGAACACATCCCAACCCAACACTAGAAGCATCGCAGTACACCGCATAGACCTTTGAATCCTCTGGCAATGCTAGAACTGGTGTTGATGTCAACCTGTCCTTCAGCTCCTGGAAACTATGCTCGCAAGCTTCAATCTACTGAAACTTAATTGCTTTTTGAGTCAGCTTCGTTGATGGTGCTGAAAGTGAATAAAACCTCTATAAACACCTTCTGTAGTACCAAGCTAACCCTAAGAAACTACGAACCTCAATTGGAGTCATAGATATGGGCCAAGTCTTTACGGCCTCAATCTTCTGTGTATCAACCGTAATGCCTGCATCTGATACAATATGGCCTAGGAAAGTCACAGAGCTCAACCAGAACTCACACTTACAGAACTTTGCGCAAAGTTCCTGCTCTCGAAGAACTTGAAGGATTGCTCGCAGATGATTTGTATGCTCAGCTTTTGAATGCGAATAGACCAAAATATCATCAATAAATACAATCACAAATGTATCTAGATACGGCCTGAATATACTATTCATCAGGTCCATAAACACTATCGGGCCATTGGTCAATCCAGAAGACATAACCAAAAACTCAAAATGCCCATATCTAGTTCTGAAAGCTGTCTTTGGAATATCTTTCTCCCGAACTCGTACCTGATGGTACCCTGATCTCAAATCAATCTTCTAATAGTACTTAGCACCTTGTAGTTGATCAAACAAGTCATCGATTCTCGGAAGGGGATACCTATTCTTTATAATAGCCTTGTTCAACTGTCGATAATTGATACACATCCTCAGTGAGCCATCCTTTTTTCTCACAAATAATACTGGTGCACTCCATGGTGAAGCACTAGGCCTGATAAAGCCTTTATCAAGCAAATCTTTCAGCTGATCCTTCAACTCCTTCAGATCGGCAGGAGCCATTCTATAAGGAGGTATAGATATGGGTTGTGTACCTGGTAGCATATCGATAGCAAAATCAATTTCTCGTTCTGGAGGGATACTAGGAAGTTTGTCTGGAAATACATCTAGAAACTCATTAACTACCTGAATAGACTGAAGAGTCGGTGGTGCTGCATCTATATTATGAACGCGAACAAGATGATAAATACAACCCTTAGTAATCATCCTCCTCGCCTTAAGATAGGAAATAAACCTACCTTTCAGCGTGCTGTATCACCTTTCCACTCCAGATCTGCCTCTCTTGGAAAGTTGAATTTAACAATCTTCATCCGGCACTCAACATTAGCATAACAAGAGGCTAACCAGTCCATACCCATAATGACGTCAAAATCAACCATCTCTAATTCTACCAAGTCTACAGAAGTTTGACAGTCGATAATTTCTACCGTGCAACCTCGATAGACTCTCCTGGCAATAATAGACTCACCAACTGGTGTAGATATAATAAAGGGTCGATCTAATGACTCTGCTACTATACATAACTTTCCCGTAATAAATGGAGTAACATAAGATAGAGTAGATCTAGGATCTATCAAAGAATAAACACAATGGGAGCAAACAATCAATGTACCTGTCACAACATCTAGTGATGACTCTGAGTCCTGTCACCCGGCTAGTGAATATGTATGGTTCTGTCCACTACCAGAACTAGATGTTCCCTCTCTTCCTCCGCCTCTACCTCTACCTTTTGAAGTCTAGGGTCCACATCCTGTATACTGTGCTGATGAGGAAGAGCCTACTACTGACCTGGTCGACTAACCTATACCACCCTGACCTATGTTCGGGCAGTTTATCCACCCGTGCCCCTCCTGTCCACAAGAATAACAACCTGTGGAACCCTGTCTGTACCTCCCGAAATGCATCTTACCATAAGTACCGCAACGTGGTGGTGCTGTCCTAGCCTGGCCGAACCCCTTTGCTGCTGAGAGCCATCTCGTGAACCCTCACCTGGGCCTGACTGGCCCTGACTATCAAATCTACTACCCTGAAACTGCTGTGGTGGAGGTCTAGGTGGCCTACTAGAATATCGAGGTTTGGGACCACCCTGAAAATATCCCGGTGAACCAGCGGGCCTAGCCCTCTTCTGTCTCTCTCTCTTCTCACTCGTATACTGTAGATGTCGGCGATCCTCTATGCCCTATGCAAAGGCCTGAATCCACGAGATATCCATAATATCATTTAGTGCAGCGGTAGAACAAGCCTTGATATAGTCTGAGTCAATCCCTCCCACAAATCTACGCACCTTGTCATGCATCGTATCAACAAATGCTGGTGCATATCTAGCCAATGAATCAAATCTCAGCCCGTACTTTCGGACACTCATGCCACCCTGTCGGAGGTTCAAAAACTGGTCCACCCGGCCATCCCTAATCTCTCAAGGCAAATAGTGATCTATGAAAGCTTCGATAAAGCTATCCCAAGTGGGTAGAAATGTATCTTTTTCCCTAGATATCTCCCAACTTTCATACCACAATACTGCAACATCATGCAATCTAAATACTGCTAACTCCACTGACTCAGTCGCTGAGGCATGCATGACTCTGAAGATCCTATGAAACTGATCAACAAAGTGCTGAGGGTCCTCTCTATGATTTGTCCCTATAAACTGTGGAGGATTCAAGAAAATATATTCATGAACTCTTGAACTTCCGGGTCCTTCAGAAGGTCCGGCAACATCTGGCGTAACTGGCTGGCGCTGTGCAGCTACTAACTGTGCTAACATACATACTGCACTCTTGAAATCCTGGTCAGATGGAATAAGAGGAACTAGAGTTGGTACTGCTGGTGGAGCCGGGGGTCCTGTAGCCCTCGGAGGCTCCTGAAGCGGTGGAGAAACTATAGAGGGCTGAGAAGATGTCTCCCCCTAGGTCTCACAATAGGCTGCCTCCACCTGTGGTACCTTGCGAGTACCCTCGCCTGCAGTTGTATCTAGTCCCTGGCTAGTTGTGGTCTGTTTGGTGTCAGCCATCTCTATCTGCATAAAGATATCAATTATAAGCCAGAAACCTAAACCCTTAAGACACCATTCTATAGCACGAGGTGAGCAAAAAGAGGATAGTCATTCTAACATGTCCGATAGCTTCTTGTTTATCGAATGTGGCGCACAACACATTTATAAACAAGACTCTACTAGACACGACTTGCAGACTCCCTAGGATACGACGTTGCTTTGATACCAAGTTTGTCACACCCCAGATTCAAGGGGCACAACTGGTTCCTAATGCCAAAACTCAGGCTAGAGCCGACCCTACTGAACCATTTTCTACTAGCGCATGGTAGCCACACGCATTCAAGAAAACAAACAAGTATATCTCGGCTTAAAATTAAGCCCTCGCCGGCAAGGCCCCTGCAAATAGATCCATAAAAGAAACAGTTCCTTCCAAGAGTTCATATAAAGAAATAGCCAACTAGCACAAAAGTCCTGATTGGGCCGTCGAGGCCACCATGATCTCTATAGCGAAACTGAAAGCAGGTATATCAAGACAATGTATCACACAATTAACAAGCTTCAGCAAACCAACAAACTAGGCCAACGTGGCCATAACGTAGCTATAAACCCCACACACAAGTCTGCAAGCCTTTAAGAGTAGTAAAGATTGGCGGGACAGGGCCCCAGCCTACCCATGAAAATATATACAACAAAAGTTAACAAACCTCCCAACTCTGGCAGCTCCGGAAGAAAAGGGCTAGCCAACTGGATATAAGTCAATCCTGTTGCTGAGGAGGTCTACTGGGTCGTCTGTCAGGACCTGCATGCATGAATGCAGCGCCCCCAGGCAATGGGGCGTCAGTACAAAATAATGTACAGAGTATGAAAGACAATAGACTATGAGCAGGTATCCTAATATACTTGAGTAATCCGGTAAATACATCAAGAATAAGATAAGCATACTGACCTGCTCCTAAATCTAAACTTATCAAAAATAATAAAAAAACAACCTAACCAAGCTCCCATAAGCTCGACTGGTACAAACAACACACAAGACCACCTACCCAGGCCCTCATAAGCCCAGAAGGTGCCAATCAGTCTATATACCCCTATCCCCGTAGGCAGTCACATAGCCCTCTTAGGCAATAGTATAACCCCGTAGGCAACACATAGCTCTCTTAGGCATCAATATAGCATATAGGCAACTCATAGCCCTCTTAGGCAACAACATGGCCCCATAGGCAACTCATAGCCCTTCTAGGCGTCAATATAGCCCTATAAGCAACAAATAGCCCTTCTTGGCGTCAATATAGCCCTGTAGGCAACTAATAACACTTTTAGGCGTCAGCAGAATATAGCCCTTCTAGGCATATATCACATTCTTGCAGCTAAGCACAATAGCCCAAAGGGCAACAATAACAATCCAACAGCTAAAAGCGAGCAATTTAGTTATAAGCAACACATACAAATAGCCTCTAAGTCGTGTCCAACATCGGGACGCTACTACTGAATAAGAATCCCGATAAGAGAGGATTATATCCACTCGAGCAGCCAACAATCAACAATAATGGCTACAAGTAGAATAACGATAACAACTCCATTACAGTGCTCCTAAGCTTTAATGAAACATGTCATAAGAAGATAATAACCTTAACATACCTTTTTCTCTAAATTCACGTGGCCTAACAAATTTTACTCATAACTCCCTCGATACTACAACAAGGTAGGACCATAATCAACACAAAAAAAAATAAAAGATACCATGACAATAGAATAAAAGATATGTATTTCCATCGCAAATTGCCATTTGCTGCTTATACAAGCTAGAGTCGATGAAATAAGGGTCTTACCTCAATTTTATGTTCGTAATACGCCTCAAATCCTTCAATTATATAACCAAACCCTTGATGTTCCAAAACTAAAGTGTGATACGCTATGAAATCGATAAAACAAATTATACCATGATGATGAGCCCAACGCGTAGAAAAACTTTCTTCAAGGACTTAAGTCGAGAAAATCTACACTTTAGTTGATCTTAGAAATAGGTTTCTCTAATTTTTCTGGTTCTTAACAAAAAAATGAAGAAAAGGTTCGAAGAAGAAGATATATGTAAAGTTCCACCGACCTAGGGCCCCACCTCACGTGCCTGCTTGCACAGTCCCACAAAAACGCAAATATCTCTCTATTCTGAAGTTGTATGAACAAACGGTTTGATGCGTTGGAAACTAGACTCATAGACATTAGATTCGATAGGTTGTGGGACCCATAACTATTTATAGATTGGGAGAAAAGCTCTGAGACATTTGACCCAAATTTCAGAGAAATCTTTAAAAAGGAACTTACGATAACTTCCGTCAACTTTATTTTGCCACTTACCTAACTTCAAAACTTAATATGCAACACCTGAATACTTAAAATAGGACATATCACATCATTCTTAATTAATTACCCACCCTCCTTGTCTTTCCATGGAGATACGAGTAATTTTAGACGTTTCGAAAGGTCGGGGTGTTACAACTTGTATCACTGGTAATTGTCCCATCCACTTTGACCTTAGCTTACCAAGAAACAAGTGAAGATTCTAGTTGAATAGAAAGGCCAGATCTCCAGCGCAAAATCTCGCTCGTCCATCTTTTAATCATGATATATCTTCATCCTCTCTTTGTACATGGGTGAACTTTCATAAGGTTTTAGTCGAAACTCATCAAGCTCATATAGTTCACTTAGCTTCTGATCTGATGCATCTCCCTTGTCTAGATTTAGCTTTTTGAGCGCCCACGTGGATTTGTGCTCTAGTTCTATAGGCAGATGACAAGACTTCCCAAACACGAGTTAATAAGGGGACATACCTTTGGGAGTCTTGAATGCAATTCAATATGCCCATAAGGCGTTATTAAGCTTTCTGGACCAATTCATTTTAATTGTAAATGCAATTTTCGACAAGATTTGCATTACCTGACGATTTTAAACTTCAACATGTCCACTAGACTGTGGATGATAGGGAGTTGATACACTATGTATGACTCCATATTTCTAAAAAGTAATGCTTTGAACAGCCTATTACAAAAGTGGGAACCTCCATCTCTGATAATTGTATGCGGCGTACAAAATCTAGAGAATATATTTCTTTTTAGGAATGCCGTGACACATTTTCCTTCATTATCAGGAAGTGCTATGACCTCTGCCCATTTGGATACATTGTCAAAAACTACAAGTATATACTTCATCCTGTTAGAACTTATGGACCCATGAAGTCAAGGCCCCAAACACCGAATAGTTCAATTACCAGAATAGGATTGAGTGGGAGTTCATGCTTTCTTGAAATACCTTAATCTCTTTGACAACGATAACAAGATTAGGAAAAGTGATGAGCATCTTTGTGGATAGTCGGCCAATAGTACCCGCACTATAAAATTTTATGGGTGGTCCGAATACCACTGCGAAGCTCCCTAATCGAAGAAGAATGACATGCTTCCAATATTCTCATCATCTCTACCCCAGGTATGCAACGACAAGTAATCCCATCAGCACATATATGAAACACTTATAGTTCCTCCTAGAAAAACTTCTTCACATCTGACATAAACTTTCGGTGTTGGTGAAAAGACAAATTTGAAGGTACCACATCACTCACCAAATAATTTGCGAAGTCCATGAATCATGAAATCAAATCATGGGACGCCGCCAAAACATGCTCATCTGAGAAAGTGTCATCTATCTCAACCCCATCTACCAATATCAACATTGCTTCTTTCTCTAACCCGAACAAGTGATTGGTGACATGATTTCCAAGTACCTTTTCGGTCTCTAACCTCAAAATCAAATTCTTGAAACAACACTCACTGAATCAGTCTTGTCTTAGGATTCATTTTTGTCATTAGGTACCTTAGAGCTGCATGATTAGTGTGTATAACGACTTTGGTGCCAAGCAAGTACGATCTAAGCTTTTCGAATGCGAAGACCACAACAAGCAATTCATGTTATGTCACTGTGTAGTTTCTTTGAGCCACATTTAGAGCTTTAATATCATAGTATATGGGATGTAGAATCTTCGCATGCCTATGCCCTTAAACTACACCAAGTGTCACCCCACTCACATCACACATTACTTCGAACAACTAGGTCCAATATGGTGAAATAATGCTAGGTGTAGAAATTAATTTCTCTCTCAAACCTTCAAATGCCTCATCAAAAATAAACTTCATCTCTTTTTCGAGTAACTTACATAATGAGTGTGATACTTTTGAGAAATCCTTGATATTATCTATAATAAAATCTGACATGTCATAGAAAACTTCTAACACCCTTTACCAAGATAGGTGAGGGCGATTTGTCAATACCCTCGATTTTCCTCTATCAACCATAATACTTTTACTAGAGATTTGGTGTCCAAGAAATATACCCCTTTTTACAATAAAGTTACACTTCTCCCAATTTAGCACAAGATTGCACTCTTCACATCTTTTTAGTACATCACCTAAATGAGCCAAAAAATCATCAAAAGAGTCACCTACCATCGAGAAATTTTCCATAAATACTTTAATCATGTCCTCAACTATGCTTGAATATACATGACTCATACAAAACTGAAAGTTGTCAACACATTACATATCCCGATTGATATTCTTTTGAATGCAAATGTCCCATATGGGCAAGTAAATGTGGTCTTCTTCTAATCTTCAGGTGCGAATAATATCTGATTATAGCTTAAATATCCATCACGAAAGTAGTATCATCCTTTACAGCAATACGGTCTTGCATCTGATAGATAAACGACATTGGAAAGTGATCCTTCTCTTTCCAAGCATTCAACTTTATGTAATCCATGCACACTCTCCAACTTGTGACCGGCCTAGTTGGAATAGGCTCATTTTTAGCATTCAGAACCACAATAATCTCTTCCTATTTAAACACACATTAGACATGGATGACCTATTTAGCGTCTGCAATCGGATAAACAACTCCATTATCTAAACATGTTATGATCTATTTCTTGAAGAGCTCTTGTATATGAGGATTTAGTCTGTGTTGGTGCTCAATATTGGGTTTCCGGTTCGGTATGTGTTAGATTTTGTCAGAACAAATACAAGTTAGATGTCTATAATGTTAGTAATGAACCATCCAATTTCCCTCTTAAAGTGTTTCAACACAGATGTCAAGGCCTCCACTTGCCTTTCATTTAGATCTACAACTATGATAACCGACAAAGTATTTTTGGGACCCAACAAATATACCCTAGGTAAGAGGGGAGGGATTTTAGTTCTAATATTGGAGGCTCATCAGTTTAAGGTTTAACATGTGGTGTTTCCCCATTCTTTAGATCTAAATCAAGTTTCTTTGGCGCATAAGTGTATGTTCCCATACCAATAAGCGTACTAACCATCTCCTCATACTCCGTAATGTGCTCTTCATTGAAATTCATTATCACTACCGCTAATGCCTCAAACCCCATATTCCGTTAACAGACATCTCAGGTTGTTCTTCACTAGTTAGGTCTATGTCTGACACTACTTTGAGATCACTTTGGTGCTTCATCGACTGACACATATTGAAAGTTACCTCTTTATTATTGAATCTAAACTTCATTTGTTCTTTCTCCATATCTACTAAAGCACACCTGGTGGCAAGGAATGGTCACCCCAATATGATGAGGACCTCAAAATCAACCTCAGAGTCAAGAATCACGAAGTCCACATGAAATATATATGCCTCAAGTTTTACAAGAACATCATGAAGGATACCAATTGTCTTCTTGACGGTACAATTTGCCATGGGTAGCCAAATTACATTTGGTTTGGGGGCTCCGAAGCCCAACTATTGGAACACTAAAAGTGACATCAAATTTATACTAGCACCCAAGTCACATAGGGTTCTAAATAAATGTACTACTCTAATCGTACATGGTATTGTGAATGCTCCAAGATCCTTCTTTTTCTACACTAGCGACCTAGTGTCTAAAAATGCTGCAACTTATCTTCTACTTCAAAGCTCATAAACTTCGTTTTAGTCAGTAGATCTTTCATTAACTGGGAATAGACCAATATCTATTCTAGCATTTTGACAAAAAGGACATTTATTGAGAGTTGTTTCAACACTGAGATAAACTTGCAATAGTTTCCTTCGTTGGTATTCTTAATTAATCTCTCTGGAAAGGGTGGAGGCGGTCGATACATGGGAGATATGTTTTGAGTGGCTTCTTTACCCCGTCGATTTTATAATTTTCCCCCCATATGTTCATCCTTAGTATATTCCGGTTCATTCGGTGTCTCCCCCACTATTGGCATTGGGGGATCCACAGTTTGTTTACTACCTCATGTTGTTACTTCCATGTAAAGCCCATCATTTTGGAAGTGTTCCTTTTTGTTGTTGATTTAGGGTTATGTACATCTAACATAATTGTTGCTCAATTTTCTTAATGGCTATAACACGAGACTCTACCTTTTGATTCATACCAGATATTTTATTTCATATTTCTTTAATGTTCTCATCAGAAGCTTCAACTTTCTTAAGCAGATTGTTCATCATATCTTCAAGCCTAGATAACTCTGATCCTCCATTGTGATTACCTGGTGGAATGTATGCACCACCCCTATCTTGGCCCCTATCTCGGTCATTATACCAATTCCGATTAAAGTTATTATCCCTATTAAAGTTGTTATCATGGTTGTAGTTGTTGTCCCCATGTTCATGCCATAAATGATTTCCTAATCAACCATTTAGCAATTAACTCATAAAGTGAGTCAATCAGAACTCTCTTGAGCAACATTACCCTTCTATTCTGGGACCGAATCATCTGGAAGTTGAAATCTAACAATTTTGGCTCGATAATCTACATTAGCATTACATGCTGCTAGCTAATCCATGCCTAGAGTAACATCAAAATCAACCATTTCAAGCTCTGTTAGATCAACTAGGGTATATCTACCACATACCAACACTAACCCTTCTAGCTAATATAGTCTCGCCATTCGGAGTAGAAATAATAAATGGTTTAAATAATAATTCAAGAACTATTTCTAATTGACTTGCAACCAACAAAGTAACATAATAGAGGGTAGAGCCAGGATCAAGTAAAAAATGTATTGTATGAGAATGAATAATTAGTGTACCCTTGACAATGTCAGGTGATGCCTCCTAGTCCTAGCGACCACTTAGTGCATACAATTAATTTTGCACGTCCCTTGAACCAGATGCATCTCCCCATATCTCCCTACCATGGCCTGATGTGGATTGAGGACCGAGTATCGGAGGTCAAACTAAAAGTGATGAAGTCGTTGATGATCCTGCTCACTTAATCATAAGATCTCTCTGTCTTCTTGGATAGTACCGCCTAATATGCCTCAAATTTTGATCTAAGGTCAAAATACATATTTTTAATCATTATTTGCCTCACATTTAGTATTTATATTTGTCCTTTATGAGCATAAATTTTATGGATTGTGCTAAATTGTGTATTTTATTTGTAGGATTAAATTGATGGAAAATTGGAGATGTTTGGAGCTAAAACGAATTAAAGATGGAAAATTGAAGAAGAAAATCAAGCAAGCAGCTTAATGGAAATAAAAACTTACCTTCTGGTCCACGTGTCAGGCAGCAACATCAAAAGAAGTTACACGCACAAAATTGGAAGCTACACGCGGAGAAAAAGGAATCCAATTCCTTTTGGTTTTGGATTCCTAATTTAATTGGACTCAATTATTTTATTTAGGGTTTCTATATCTATAAATAGGGCATGAAAAGTTATTCTTGGGGGAGCCAAGAACCAAGATACAAGACACAATATAAATTTTCTTCTAGCTTAGGAACTTTGGAAGAGCCGCCGTAGAGGCCGGAGAATTGTGGTTTATTCTTTCTTCTCCTTTATTATTTATTTGTATTCGTGATTTATAAAAGATGGTTTAGCTATTGTTCTTAACTTTTTATGATTAACACAAACATATTTATTTTAATAAATTTTGATTGTGTTCTTGAGATAACGAGTAGCTAACTTTCATAACTAGGGTTGTGGGAACCATGAGCGATTAACAAAGTGTGAAAAGTAAATAAGAAATTCTTGAATAGTGTTTTGCATGCATTGATAATTCTTTCGTTTAGAAGTCCTTTTAGCGGTTGCAAACGTTAGAACTCGCCTTGTTGCTACTTGCCGGACCAAGGAGGTAATCAACAAGAAAAGAATTATCAACAT
>JAJOOO010008943.1:0-15602 GCA_029582685.1 Solanum piurae
CAACAAATGATTCCTCATTGCTAAATATCCAACACATATAATGAAGGGAAGAAGCCCATGAGTCTGGAGCTATGCTACTGAAGAATCATTAACATTTGGGGATTACAAAAAATAATGAATTCTCGGTGAGTAAGTAGAGAATACCTAGGGAAGGAGACAACTCTCTCAAAGAAATTAGGCAAATGGCCCCCTAACTTCAAAGGACATCCTGCCTACTCACAAACATATCACAATGACCACGCTCGGACTACTTTTTACCAAAAATACACGTCCACTCAAAGTCCTAAGACCATGTATGAGAAGGGCTGAAGCCCGCACAGTGCTCAAAGAACAAATAAGTTGGTGACTTGATGATAGGGGAGCAGGCGACCAAAGCCCCCTGTGAAAAGTACAAAACTCTTTCTACTAGAACAAGCACGGGAAATAAAACTATTATCAAACGCGTTGATCAAAGGATTTTACCTCTGCTGGACCTAAGCTGTAAAGTGGGAACCATAAAAGGTAAAGGCCAAAACTACCACCCACTACCAAATTGGAAGAAGAACAAAACTATCAAATTGCAAACAAAGTTCTTAACTTTTTGCAACCAATTTCAGGCAAACATAGAAACAAACAGCTAATGAACCCCCACCGCGCCCCACCCCCTCCAGCCAGAGCTAGAGTGCCGCAAGGGGGTTCAAATCACCTTCCTCAAATATTACAACATATATACACTGTCAAAATCATTTTTTATATATAATAGATGTTGAACCACCTTGAATTCTTATTATATTTAGTTCATTATATTTTGAATCCCCTTAGTGCACATACTATTTCTGCCACTCCCGCAACCGCCAAGACAACTACGACCACAATAACATACCTAGTGTAGTCCCACGAGTGAGTTCTCGGAGGGTAAAGACCCACCCACGAATTGTTAATATCTTTCAGAATTAGAATAACTAGTCACACTCTATGTCTACAATAGCCAGATTCTTCGAAACCCTTGTTAGAGAAAAAGTGAAAAAGGAGACAAGAATTCAACTTTAGCTTACTTACAACAAAATTAATATCATAAAAAACCAAACTTTAAAAGAAAAATTAAGAACCTCTGCAGTTCTTGGTACTTCATCACAGAAGATTTCGCACTTGATGTCACCTAGATTTGTATGAAGTGTCACTGACTGCAAAAACACCAAACATTTGCTAAAATTTAGTGATTTCAATTTCAATAACAATAATAAAACACAAAAAAATATCGCAAAAAACATGAAAAACACACCATGTTTTGCTGCTTGTGTATTCAGATTACTGGAGCTGACAGGGAGCTGTTCTCTGCTTAATGCAAAATTTGACCCGACCCGTTTTCTCAATGAGCCTTTCGGGTTTTTCTTTTACCCTTTCACCCAATACTATATAAAAACCCTAATAACCTAAAACAGAGTTAAAGAAAAAAATAAAATTGCCGCCTTTTCCCAATTATCTCTTCCCGCGTTTTTTCTTACTTCTTCTTCAATGGGGGATAAGCAGTTGATTGTTCCGGTGAATGAATTGAGTCTTATAATCCTTATATTTAGCGTTGGAAAAACAAAAAAATGGCACATACGATAGCGATGCATGTGGATGGAGATGTCATTTATGAAAAACAAAGAAATTATAAGTAGGCAATATGTTTTAGTAATAGTGAAAATGTGGATGATATTTAAAGTTTAATCACTTTATAAATAATGAGTCTTTAATTATTGATAATATATAGTAAAACAATATATCCCGAAAGTTTAAATACAAAGTATTATGTAAATTTGTATTATCTTTTGAAAACTCTCGTTTTAATTTTAAATTCTTCTAAAGTAATTAATAATTATATACACTTCATTTTGAAAAATTTATCCGCCTAAAAATATGTCGATATGTTAATTCTTTTTACAAAAATAAGATTTTTGATTTTGTGAAAGTGTGCCATCTCCCGAACTAATTAGGTGATTGATTATTCACCAACACTATGAAGTTCTTCGTAAAAAAAATTCACAGAAGAGATTCAATTGATAGTGATATATTTCCTCAATTTAAATTTGTTCGGTTGATTTTGATTTAATATAAAAAAATAAATCTTGTGATCTTAAAATAAGCACTAATCTTCAAATTTATCTCGAAATATTAATTTGTTCATGAAATTTAATCACATTCTCTTCAAAATATTCTCAAATTGTTATTCACAAAACTTAAGCATGTTCATATTTCAAAGACTCAAGTTTATCAAATTTTAAGAGACGGAACAATCGTCACTCGATAGCTCAAAATTGACCAGTACAAAACCACATGATCTATCTTTGTTAGTATACTCTACTGGCACTAGCCTAACGCCATGCCTGCTCGTCTCCTTTATATTCTATGATTAGACGGGAGCTCCTTGTAACTTAATCGTGTAATCTTAAACATTAGACGGAGTATCAAAATGCCCTTATTTGTATCCAAAATCACAAAATTGCCACTAAATTACTCCCTTTAACTGCCATAACAGAACGGACTCTATCAGCTAAAAACTTCCGAAAAATGAACAAGTCAATCCCCGTTTTTTCCTTACATGTAATTATAACCTTATCCATACCCTTTTTCGTCTTTTCACTCCGAACCGGACTACCACGCCTATCCGACCCATGCAACCGACCGCCGGCGGATCTCCGATCACTCCAAACCGATCAAACGACGGTACTAATCAACGGCTACTCCGAACACCGGATTCCACTTCTCCACTCAATCGCCGCCACTTACGCCGCCGCATCCTCCGTCGCCGCCGTCATCATCCTCTGGAGCAATCCTTCAACTCCGCCACAAATCCTATCAGATCTCTCCCAAAACCTCTCCCTCTCCGCCGCCAGCGTAACACCAATCACCATCCTCCGTCAACCTTCCTCCAGCCTCAACCTCCGTTTCCACCCTCACAGATCAATCACCACCCGATCCGTCCTCATCTGCGACGACGACATCGAACCGGACATAAACTCAATAAACTTCGCTTTCAACATCTGGAAATCCAACACAGATCGCTTAATCGGATTCTTCGTCAGATCTCATAACTACGACTTAACACATAAATCCTGGATCTACACAATGGAAACCCAGAAATACTCAATCATGTTAACAAAATTCATGATCTTAAACTTCCATTACCTCCATCAATACACATGCAACAAAGAATACTCGAAACTGAAACTCATAGTAGACGAAAAGAACAACTGTGAAGACATATTGATGAACTTTGTGATAGCGGAGCAAGTGAAAAAGGGTCCGATATTGGTGGGTGCGAAGAAAGTAAGGGATTGGGGAGATGCAAGGAATGAAGGTGAAGGTATGAAGGAAAGGGAAGTGGGTTTGAGTAGTAGAAAAGGAGAGCATAGGAAGAGGAGAGGAGAGTGTATTGGTGAGTTTCATAGGTTATTGGAGAAGATGCCATTGAAGTATAGCTATGGAAAAGTGATGGAAGCCATTGGAGAACAAGGTTTATGTGAAAAAGGTGGTAAGTTGGTGTATTGTGATAAACAAATGTTTAGATGAAATTATGAGAATTTTCCTAATTTTTATTTTATTTTATATGTTTTTTTCTTCCAATAATGTATAATTCAAAAAAAAAAAAAATTGTGTGAAAAACTAAATTTGGAGAAGAAACCATATCATAGAAAAATATATAAGTAAAGAAGATATAACAAATAATAGGAGATATATTACATAATATTATTTTAAAAAGACAGTAATAATAACAAAATAATGTGATAATACAAAGTACAAGAAATAATATGTAATAGAAATCAAAAGACAAAAACTAGAATAGTGCAAATTAGGGGTGGACATAAATACCAAAAAATTGAATCGAACCGAACTAATTCGGTTCTTCGATTTCGATTCTTTGGTTTTTCAGTTCGGTGTCAGTGTTATTTTTGTAGAAGTTCGATTCTTCGGTTTGGTGTTCGGTGTAAGGGTCTCAAAACTTCGATGCACCGAAGAACCGAACTTTTATTTTTTTTAAAAATAAAAATTAAAAATATTTTTTTATATGTAGACATATGTGAACATTCTCATAACTACTCATAAAAAATAAAAACTCAATTAACAATTAAATCATTCATGAACAAATCAAAGTAACAACAAATGTACAATTCAATAGTTAACTTCAAATATTAGTTTCCAAGAGAAACTCAAACATATTTCTACCAATGTACATTATGTAAAGAAACCGTCTTCGTACTTGTTTTTCCCAAGAAATAGTTGGAGACACAATGTTCTTGATAAAGACAAATATAGTCTTTTAGTTAGCACAATAAATGTTCCACGGTGAGGCGCATCATTCATTAACATAATTTTAAATTTCTAAGTATCTTATACTTTATCCTTATTTTATTTTTCATTCACACCGAAAAAACGATTTAAAATCACCGAAGTAGAAAAAACCGAACCGAACCGAACCAAATTAGTTTGGTTTAATATACAGTGCACACTTTTCAAAACCGAAAACCAAACCGAAGTTTGATAAAATCGAACCGAAGAACCGAACGTCCACCCCTAGTGCAAATACTATTAGTATGAAAGAAGAAATAGGTTTGGTGCATCAAACTACCACCAAGCTTATTATGTGGGAAAGTGAAACGATGCATTACTATCTACTAATGTGCTACTTTAGTCTCATCTACCGATAAACACTTTACCTATGCGATAGTCAAATGAGAGTTATATTGAGTCATTGAAAATTGAAGTGAGGGAATTGTCGATTTCCCCAATAGAAGAGAAGAGTGACCTAACCACTTAGGAATAATCTTCTTATTCGAGGTTATGTCTTCGATAAGCTAAATATGTGTCATAACTTGTCTAATCACATGTCCCTTATGCCTAATCACATGTCCCCAATAGAAGAGAAGAGCGACCTAACCACTTTATTTGAACATCAATGTTTGGTTATAAAATTTTCAAATTGAACTTGAATTTTAAACTTGGAAAACAACTTATAACTTGTTTCGATGTCCAGTAAAGTGCTCCCTAACAAAATCAATATTTACCCAAAGGGACTTAAACTCGAGACTTCTAGTTAAGGATGAAAGAGTACTTACCCCTACACCAATCCTTATCGGTACTTCATATATTTTCGGGTACATTGAAATGACGAAAAGAAAATTTGAAGTCTTTCAAAAGCGACACCACTTGGATACACATTTTCCCTTATTATAAATAAATTTATGTAGGCAAGGAAATTGCATATTGATTCAATCCATTCTTAAATCACATATGTATTTGCTTTAGTTAGAGCACAAGTCCGAAAATTGTGATGGAATGAATAATATCTCTTTATCCATAATTAGATGTTTTGGGTTCATCCAAGACATAAAGAAAAATTATAATTAAAAGTGTTCCACCTTTAATAGGTCATGGTACACAACACAAATTCATATTCATAAGGGACCCAATATGGGTACGGGATATCGGGAGGGAAAAAAAAGAGTTAGAGCACAAGCACAATAGATGCTACTCTTTTTTGGAAAATACTATCTACAAATGATCCTATGAATAACATAAGATGAAAAATAATCACTCATATGCAACCAAAGGGTAAAAATGCATTGCAACAATATTCTACAGTGCAAACTAAACATATCCATGTTACTGAGCTCAATTGCCCTCTATAATTTATTAGTATTTTCTTTTGGTGGATAAAGAGGGGAGGCGGCTTAGCCTTTGTTGCTTTATTAACAATATTTCCACCAGCAACAAGCAGCAGGTAACACTGTCCACCAAGACTAGAACATATGAGAAAAAATCACCTACTATTTTTGTCTCCGCTATCAACTACAGCTATATCAAGGTTTGGACTTGTTCTCTTCCTGTGCATAGAAGGATTCATAAGTTGCCACTCTGGTTTTTGATTCAGGTAGGTCCATTTCTTCACTGAATCCCATTGTCATTTTCAAGAAGTCTCCCTTGTGCAACACTTTCCATTCCTACAAAGCATTTCCATAGGCCAACAGAAAAAATTAAGGACTTACTTTTACAGAACATTAGTTAAGAGGAAGCAACTTTGACACTATAATTCTCTCTCGAGCACATAATCTAAAGAAGAAGAATATAGACTATACATCTGGGGTATTTAAAAGTTTATCTCTATTAAACCACAAAAAATGGATTTAATTGTTAAATGTGAAGACAAGATATCAATTTAAGTTGGCCTAAACTTTGGCAATAGACTCCTATGTCTTTGGAATTTAATGGAGAAGCTTTTCGAAGGTTTGATAGTCAGCCTTTAAATCTCTCAAGATTTTTCAGATTTTGTTATACCCAAAATCCCAAGAACTCAAATTTTCTCAACATTGTCCGTTGAACAACAGTACTCTAGCATATTTTCCCCTAGTTTCCTTTTTGGTTGATCCAATGCACCAGAGCCTCATTGGGAGGTTTAGGAAAGAATTTCGAATGGAATAATATCGACTCATGCACTCTTGCCATTACAAGGAAGCAAGTTCATTGAGTAGAAATGTAGAATGAAAAGAAAAGCAAGAAAGAGGAACTTTTACCAAAATGGCTCAAAGAGCATAAAAAGTAAGAGATTGCACATACCTAACAAGTCCTAAATTATATACGATTACGTTGTAGGTTTTGTTTCTACAGTAAACAAAGAATTTATATGTTGGTAACTTATGACACAGCCACAACAAAACTCTATTGGAACCACTTGGGGAAGGAATGGTAAGAAGCCAAGATTCATGTATTTGAATTCATACATGGATCTTCCACAATTTTGTTCTAGATCTCACACTATCCTTTTATACGCAGATGCAGAGACACGTTCAGTTCCTGGTCTACTCACAGGCAGAGATATGTAGATTATATGCTTGTAAATTTTTTACCAAATCCCACCACCTACTTTGGGATTAAGATCAGGCAACCAAAAAAGTAGATATAAACCTTGCAACATAATGCATTTTCTAAATGCACAGTCCAATCAAAATGAAAAGAAACGAAGATGGAACGGAAAAAATTATATCCCTTCTTCATATATTAGTACACCAAGCAACGAAGGGAGAGGCAGATATGAGCTCTCAAATTTACCTCAAAGTCCCATTCCCCATGTAAATTTGGATCCCTCTTGTTAACCCAAACATATGTTTCAACTTGCAATGTCTTGGAACTATCCTGCAAAACGAAGACATACTTTATAAAAACTGAATAAAATTGCAAAACTGAAAATAAATTAAACTATCACACTAAGTTCATGCCACAATCAAACAAATTAGAGTGATCCCAAATAAATCACTGTAGATTTTAGTAAAGGTGGGGAGGGGGGGTGAGAGAAAGCAAAACATAAATTGATCATGCACTAACATTAGAATATTTGAAATACGAGGATTTTCCACAAAAGTTATAGTCCTTCATGGTCATCATTAATTCATTACAAACCTGCCCTGAAACCCCTAATCTACAATGAACTAGAATTTTCATTTTGTCAATCTGAAACTAAACTCTAAACCTATGAGGAAACAATGGTATAAAAGCTCAAAAGTTAAATAGAAAAGCATTATATAGGACACGTGGGAGTAAATGCAAGTACTCTAGCAAGAACAGAATTCACTACGTGGTATCTTTTTTAGTAATTTATCATTTGCCTCAATAAGTCCACAGAAGTAATTATCTCCCACGAATAGTTCAGTAGATCCAATAAATAGGAACATTTGAACTATCAAAAAGATCGACTCATGCTCCATATCGTGCTTGAGAGTTGAGCCATAAAAAAGAATACACATAAATGCTACATCTTTTAAGAACTTCAGTGAATCAATACCATCAGGAAAACATCAACAGTCGTTCTTTCATACTCAACGTCCTCAAATGCATCCAGGATATTCAATTCAGGAACAGTGATATCCAAAAGAACCTGCAATTTTGTTAGAACAAGCGTATTTAGAAGATCTGCAGGAGGGATAGATCCAAAATTTTCAGAAGGTTTCAATAACAAAGAACTGTATCAGTAATTTGTTCTCACTTCTTGTAGTTAATTATAAAGTATATGCAATATGCCTGGACCTTAATACATCCTTCCATTCACCATTGACATCATCAAGCTAGAGTACATATAAGTTATCTTATGACTTACTAAGAGCAAGGGCTCAATGGTTAAGCATGTAATGCTTGTTGATTAGGTTATCATCACACGTATGGACAAAAATGATTAAACGAAAAGTTTAGAATTGATGTTTGCAGCCACGATGCTTGTAAATGCTCTACAATAACAAAGTAGGACGCTTCAAAAGACCTTCCTGTCAATACTCTACAAAGAAAGATAAATACACAAAAAACATAAAAAGGAAACTCTACAACAAAAGAAAATATTTAAAAGTTTAACAAACCTTCCCATTAACTCTTTTGTTCTCAACTGGTAGAATGGCAGGATAAACACGCCCTTTGATGCTAAACCTATGACTGCACCAAAATAACAGAATCAGCGGTTACCGCTAGCAAAATACTAGAAAAATATATCCCTCTATCACTTAGGGAAATAATGCATACAACAACTAAACACAACTTGGCATTGCACACACGCAAAATAGGAAAAGATATCCCATTACCGAGCATTTAAGTAACAAGTAAACATAACTTGAGAATGCATACAACCAAAACTAAAGCAAATCCATTACCAAACATCTCCTAAAGCTCCCATGTAGTCATATTGGTACACATAAGATCCAGTATTTGTCAGGAATCTTTATTATTATGAGTCTTATCCTTTTGTTTAGTGTTTTATATGTCAATAGAAAACATAAAGAGCACCAGTGTCTGAGAACTCTTGATTTGACTTAAAATTATAATTTATAGAGAAGTAAATTAAACAGCTCCAAATGGAGCTAAATGAAGATTTAGGATTCAAACAGTTGAGCTCGACTAGCTTAGGATTGAGGCGCATTCATTGTCATTATTAGGTCTCATTAGTCATTTCCAAGCAATATGAAAACAATGTTGAAGGTAGCTCAATCTCATAGAAAACTAAACACGAGCATAATCAATTGCATGAAATTTCATATAACCAGTTTCAAATTCACAAGACTCAAGTTCAAGTAGTCATCACCAATGGCAAAGCTACAATAGATTTGACAGAACCCCGTAGCTTTGGCTCAAACATTGTATTTATGTTAAGAAATTCACTTGATATAACGAAAATGTAGTAAGCAAAAACAAATTGCGGTCCAAAACCCATAAATTTTAAATCTTTAACTTGCTACGCTTGTTGTTACCTATTGTGTTGTATCGCATTGCTAGTTTAAAGAACAATGTTTGTTTTGACTACCCCATAGTTTGTCCTTCAAATTGTTCATGTGTGGCATTATGTAGCAATGGAAACTATACAAACTATTCAAACTCTCTATTCATCAACACAATACAGTACAATATGTAACAACCAATTCGAAACTAGAACCACAACTTCCCAATACCCATTAGATTTCCAATTTGTCTGCTTAAAAAACTGTGCCAATTCTCAATACCCATTAAAGAAAAAAACGCATTTACCCTCATTTTCTACGTACAAATGGAACTATTGATGATTTTAATTAGAATAAAAAACTTACTAGTTGTGGAGGATAGCAGGATTAGAAGGAGGGACGAGTTTGAGAAGAGCACGAACTATGTCGTCAGCTAATAAGCTGCCATAGACGAACACATTGAAGACGGGCTGAGGAGAAGACGCCATTAACAATTCCCCAAGACGGAAAAAACTATTTTTAAAATTTTATTCAACTGTTAGTGGTTTCTTTAAAAAACTCACGACCCGATTTGGATCCAAAATTTCTGATTTAGAACTCGACTCTTGATCCCGACTTGACTTTCTAACCTTGAGACCCGACTCACGACTCAGGATCTGATTATCTTGGTCAATCTTAATCGGGTTAGATCCTGTTTCGAAATCAAACTTTCAATTAAGATTTGACTTTATAAATCTAATTTTAATTTTTTATATATATATATATATATTTATATAAGAAATAGTTATTTTTAGACATTAAAAAAATTTATAAGACTTTAACATAATATATATTTGAAAGTTATTAAATTATACCATTATTAAGAGAAAATGGCCAAATGTCCCCCTAACCTATATTCGAATTTCTAACTACACACTTCAATTTCACGGGGTCCTATCACCTCCTTGAACTTTTTAAAATTGAAATTTCTATCTCCTAAACGCTTACTTGACAAAGTGAGTTATTTCACTCTCTCAAAGAGAGTGAAGACCAAAAATAAATATTAAAATATTATTTCTAATATATTTTTCATAAATATATGTATTTTTATTTATTATTTCTTTTTTTCCTAATTGTTTTTATCTCTTTTAATTTGTTTTCTTCTTCATAGCAACTTAATACAACATATATCGCAAGCATCAAATTTCATCACCATTTTAATATCATCGCCAACACTACGTCAATCAGACACCATAAATCGTATTAGCAATTTCACCCACCAATTTCCACAATCAAGAATTATGTACCAAAAATATTTCAAATCAAAGCAAAATTAAGCTTGAATAAGGATACCCAATTGTTTTTCTTCGATAAACTTTGAATATTAAGAAATTTTTTCATCCTATAATCAATACTCAACAGACCCATAAAAATCTTCCTCAACTGATTTTAATATCTGGTCATTTTTCTACAAATCTAAAAAAATGTAACACCCGTTCTTCATCTTCTTCGGCACATTGCTTTGAAAATTTGATGTAAAATCACCTAAATTCTTCTCAAAATCGCCCATAAATTCTGAATATAAGCTTTTCTCGACATTTCGATTCCTTTGATATATTACCCACTTTAAATGGAGCTCGTTTGTGGCAAATCGAATTTCGAACTCAAGCTTTTGAACTATCTTTAATGGAGGTTTCAAGTTTGTGCTTCACATTTTAAACTATGAGCTTCAGTTTTCAGCCATACAAAACTCTTCCAACCATTAACGAAAGCAGCTCCCAAATCAAGAATATAGATCCAATAATTTCATATGGAAGCTCATTGATTTCCATGGAATTCCGGCTATTCTTCAAGTCTAAAAATCTTAGCCATGAACTCAGTCAAACTCATCATGTTTAGCTTCAAATAATTACTAACCATCTATGTTATCAACGAGTTTCAAATTTGAAGATCCAAAATACATCCATAAATTTTGGCATTGTGATATTTAACTAGACAATAAATCAAAAAGGAAAAAGAATAAAAAAAAAGTTTTTAATAAAATTTCCACCCGTCAGCGCGTGGGTTTCACCGGCCAGCATAAATGTGGTTGTGACATTTTAAGGGTGTAATAATATCAAACTTAAATAGTTCAAGGGGGTGATAGGACCCGTAAAGTTAAAGTGTGTAGTTGAAAATCCGAATATAGGTTAGGGGGGATTTGACCATTTTCTCCCATTATTAATACTCCCTCTGTCCCTAATTACTTGTTCACTTTTGAATTAACACACCTATTAAGAAATCAATTAATGACATAGTGAGTTTATCATTTTATCCCTATTAATTATGAAGTGGATGAAAAGTTCTGCATTTTTTAAAGTAATTAGTCATTTAATTGAGGGTATAATACGTAAAAAAATTGTTATTTCTTGATTTGTCAAAATGGACAAGTAATTAGGAACAACTATAAAAAGAAAAGTGGACAAGTAATTAGGGACAGAGGGAGTAACTTTTTAAACTTTTTGTGTGTACAAATAAATATCTTTTATATATAGAAATAAATTAAAAATAAATACGTAAAGATCTACGAGATCTCTTTTGAAAACTGGCAAAATTATGTATTAACAACAATTAGTTTCATTAGTAATTTTTTAATAAAGGAAATTCTTATGTGATATTCAAAACCAAATAAAAAAAAAATAGTAACATGTTTCCCATAAAAATGAATTTATTCCTAAATTACAATTCAAAACTTTTATGAGAAAATGCTTAATTGTATTATAAACGTGAAATAAAACGTAAAACGTTTTATATTATCGTATCGCAATGATAGATAGTGATTTCTTTATGTTAATAATTATTAATAATACATAGTACTTGTTATTCCACGTCCAATCACTTTCCGATCAAACATTTGCCAAATGTATAAATCAATATGAATAATTGTGTTATATATACACATTTACATACAAACAAATTAACATACATTATTTTAGCAAAAATTTAAGAAAGTGGGGTAGTGATTTTGCCTAAATAAAATAGAACATTATTCATTAACATATTTAATTAGGACCTAATTCAAGTTTGGTTGCTTCTTTTTTGTCAGTATGGTAGGATTCCATTTTGGAGAAAACAAAATAATTTTAAAAAATTTAATATGATTTTTTATATTTTTATCACAAGATAAGAGATATTTCTAAAAGGGATGATTATTTTATATAATGGATCACCAAAATAACAGCCTACAAAATATATTTTTTCTGTACATTAAGATTATTACATATTTTAAACATAATAATGCATAAATTTGTATATATAACTAGTGAATGTGATTATTTTTTGATGGCCCACCAAATATATAACCTCCCCTTCTAAAAGTCTTACAATTTCAACTTGTATAAATAAAAAACCTTTGGCATATAACTAACTTTTAAATTTTAATTTTTTTACATAATATATTTAAGATCATAAAATTAAAAGTATATTTTATATATTTTTAGTTTAAGATCTTTATAATATGACACATCGTCATCTTATCGAATACATAATCTTAGATAGGAGGATGTGAAGGTCACAAGTAAAGATAGAAGGTTAATAGATAGTCGAATGTTATCTTAGTATTAGCCTTTTTATGTAGTCTATGACTTGGTGGTAATCTAGTACACCATGTTTGTCGTATTATTAACATATTTATGTAGTCTTTGACTTTTAATATCTGTTATCATATGTTGTTTATTATATTTAGATGATCGCACCCTGTTAGTGTGACAATTCCATGCATATATGCTCCATTATGATTTTCCTTGCTATTTGTTTTTATTTCTTTCTAAGTACTATTTTGATTTGCTTTACTTGAGTCGACAGTCTTTCGAGAATAATTTTTTATTTAGGTCAAATTAAGGTTTGTGTATTATTTTAAAAAAAATTCGTGTCAAATTAAAATTATCAAAAAAAGAAAAAATAATTAGGTTGATTATGCTTTACTCTATCTTGTTTTTGTTCATGAACATTCACAAAACGGTGTCTTAAATAAAAAGTAGCCATCGGAATTTTATTTCCCAATTTTTCCCGCCGGAGTTCCTTCACGTCGGCAAAGTTGACGGCCAGTTTCCGTCTGCCACGGACCTCCTCCTTCCGATCTCCTTCTCCGGTGAAATCCACTCGTAAGTTCCCCTTTTTCTATCTACCGCCACCTCTCGCTCGATTTATACATAACAACTAACTGTTCTCTTCCACTGATTTTACTGGTGAAATACGATTGGTGATTCCATTGCATATAGAATGAACTCCAATTTACTAGTTACTATGCTGTTTACTTACTTTCCCTGTGACAAGAGGCTATGAAGTTGGTATGATACGAATTGGAAATTCAATTGAAGATTCCATTGCATTAAGAAAGAACTCCGATTTACTAGTTACTACGCGTTGTATTACTTACTACCCCTGTGATAATGGCTATGAAGTTCTAATCATGTTTCATAAGAAATGTAATTGTTGTCGTTGTGGATAAAGGTCATAACTTTCAAGTTGTTTAGTAGATCCACATAATTTCAATTTATAGCCATTGGGAACCTAAGCATTTGATAGCAATCATTGAAGATACCCCTTAAACCCAAATTCCTTCTGTTAATTGACATGATTCTGGTATGCTAGAAAACTTGATGATTGATATTTCGTTAGTACTTTTTTTCCCCTGCCAAGATTTTGTTTCTAGTTGAAGTTGATCTTTATTTCATCAAAAAAAGTAATTACAAATCAAAGCTTGATGCTGACCTCCAGGCTTCAGCTAACTTTGGTAATGTTCCTACCCAATTAACTTGTAGGGGCGGAGTCAGGCAGTGGTGGCGCTAAGATTTTTATTAAGGGGTTTCAAAATATGAAAAAGTAAAGACACGAACAAGCCGAAGGGGGTTCAACATCTACTATATACACATAAAAAATAATTTTAAGCAAGTATAAATAGTGTAATTTTTTGTCGAATAGGGTTTGGATGAACCCCCTAACATCATGCTTGCTCTGTCCCCCGAGCAAGGTAGGGCCGAGGGGGTTCCAAGCCTCCTTCAAAGGAAAATTACACTGTTTATACATGATTTAAAAAAAAAGTTATATATAGTAGATGTTAAACTCCCTTAAGCTTCTTCTTGTCTTCTTGTGTTTACTTCTTCTTTTTTTGAACCTCGTTAGCGGAAATCTTGGCTCCACCATTGCTAACTTTTACATGCAAATTAGGAGATAAATCACTAATCACATTTTTCCTATGCAACAAAAAGAGACAAAGGATAACAATCTATAGATGCCAAAGTCCTCTGCCATTTGATGTTGTTTCTGCCATTGATGTGGACATGTTAAGCAATTTCTCTGCAGATCTTATCAGGAAGGAACTGTGTATGTTGAAATCTGAGTAGGTTCCTCCCTCTCCAATCCAGGCCACTAGCATGCCGAAAATGCAGCAAATAATAGAGCTGTGGCCTGATTTCCTTTTAGCAGTCTGTGAAATCCACTGGATTTCAGCAGTACACTCACCAATACCTCATTCGGATCCCAACCAAGACTATAGACTAACGTTGTTTGATATAATGGTGTAGAAGGGTTATGTTGCTCGGTCTCTTCAAAAATGTTGACGGGTGCGTGTTTGATCCTCCAAAAATAGTGTGGCAACATTTTTGGAGAGTCCGAGCAACTTAGTAGCAGGGAACATATATCTTCTTAGTTCTGCTATGGGTCTTAATGTTGCCAAGTCTCAAAGAAATGTAAATTTGGCAGTTTTCAAAAAAATAAATATAAATTTGGTAGTTCATCTTAAAGTAAGGTAAAACTTGCAATCAGTTTCTTTCCCCTGTACTTGAATTCACTGTATGAACACACGTCTGGAGTGGTGTCCCACCTCCAAATTACATGGTTTGACGCCAGTCTATGGAGGCAATCTGTTTTTGATGTAGAAGTGCATATTTGGGACCTTCCGTATATGAAGTAAAAAGTTATTTGGTATAGATGAATATGAAAGACAAAGACATATATTGTTCAAAACAATCTTTTTTGTGGCTATTATTGTCTAGTTAGTACATTGACATTTCTCTTTATGCTCACTCAAGTGATAAACCTGCCAAGTCTGTACCTCTTCTTTAGGTCAAATTGCCTCTCTCTCTCTCTCTGGTATAGATGAATATGAAAGACAAAGACATATATTGTTCAAAACAATCTTTTCTGTGGCTATTATTGTCTAGTTAGTACACTGACATTTCTCTTTATGCTCACTCAAGTGATAAACCTGCCAAGTCCGTACCTCTTCTTCAGGTCAAATTGCCTCTCTCTCTCTCTATATATATATATATATATAGTGCGTGTGAGTGTCACACACACAAAATCAATTGCCCATATAGAGTCAAAATAGGGAAATATATATATATATATATATATATATATATATATATA
>JAJOOO010008944.1:0-16985 GCA_029582685.1 Solanum piurae
ATGTCCCAATGATTGCATGTTGTTCAGGAATGATCATAAGGATGATGAATTTTTTCATACTTGTGGAGCTTCACGATATATTAAATCTCCTAAAGTTGATAGTGAGCTTGAGCCTTCAAAAAAATAACATCGAGTTTCAGCAAATACATTGAGACACTTTCCATTAATTCCTCGACTTAAAAGGCTATTTATGTGCTAAAAGACGACAGATTCTTTGAGGTGGCATGACGAGGAGCGTTCTAAAGATGAAAAGTTAAGGCATCCCGTTGATAGTCTAGCATGAAAAGATTTTGATAGGTTGCATCCAGATTTCGCACTAGATTCTCGCAATGTGAGACTTGGCTTGCCAAGTGATGGGTTCAATCCATTTCGGACCATGAGAATATCACATAGCACATGGCCAATTATGTTGATGATGTATAATCTGCCGCCTTGGATGTGCATGAAATCTGAGTATTGTATACTTTCTTTACTTATACATGGGCCGCGATCACCTGAAAATGACATTGATATTTACTTGCAACCATTGATAGATGAGTTAAAATTATTGTGGGATTCTGGGGTTGAAACATATGATGCTTCAAGAAATCAAACTTTTCAAATGCAGGCAACTCTGATGTGGACAATCAATGACTTTCATGCATATGTTATGTTATATGGATGGAGTACAACAGGTAAGTTTTCTTTCCCTTGTTGTAACTATGGCACTAATTCTCGCTATCTTAAACATAGTCGGAAAATATGTTATATGGATCATCGTGTTTTTCTACCCATGAATCATCCATGGAGATCTAACAAAAGATCTTTCAATGGAAAAATTGAATTTAGGCCTCCTCCACCTTTATTAAAGGGTACTGATGTGTTTAGTAGCTTACAAGATTTTGAAAATGTGTTTGGAAAGAAGAGAAAAAGATCAAATGATGGCCCATGAAAAAAAAGGTCAATCTTTTTTTAATTACCTTATTGGAAGCACAACTTGTTACGCCACAACCTTGATGTAATGCACATAGAGAAGAACATAATTGATAGCATACTTGGAACTCTTTTGGATATTTTTGGCAAAACAAAGGATCATTCAAAAGCCCGATATGATTTGAAAGGTATGGGAATCATAAAGAACATTCATCCAAAAGATACAGAAGATAATAAGAGAACAAAGTTTGCAAAAACGTGCTTCTCAATGACAAATGCAGAGAAATCATTTTTTGTGGAGTTTTAAAGACAGTCAAGCTACCTGATGGTAGTGCCTCCAATATATCCAGGTGTGTTTAATTGGATGAAAGAAAATTGTCTTGTTATAAAACCCATGATGCTCATTTCATGTTACATTACTTGCTTCCAATACCAATTAAAAGCATTCTTCCAGATCATGTGGCTATTCCTTTGATTCGTCTTAGTTCCTTCTTTCGTCGGTTCTGTCAAAAAGTAATCACATTGGAGGAACTGGATTGCTTAGAAGTGGAGATCATAAAAACAATAAATCAGTTGGAGATAATTTTTCCTCCTACATTTTTTTATATAATGATTCATTTGCCTATTTATTTGGCGAATGAAGTGAGATTAGGAGGTCCAGTTCAAAATCGATGGATGTATTCCACAGAAAGAGAAATGGGTACATTCAAATCATACATCCGAAACAGACGTTATTCAGAAGGTTGCATAGCAGAGACACGAGTGGAAAATGATTGTATGAATTTATTCTCCAAATATCTACATGGGGGTGTGCATACCAGATTTAACAAAAGAGCCTGAAATAATGATGAATGTGACCAAGTGATGCAGAAACTGTGAGTTTGTTTCCTAACAAAGGAGTTCCTTTAGGAGCAAAGAAAACTGATCCATTCATTTTAGATAACAAGTCACTAAGTCAGGCACATGCATACTTATTGGGAAATTGTGATGAGGTTCAAGAATATAGTAGGTACCTTAATTTGAATATAGTATTCTTTTTGTATAAATTTTTAACTTATTTTATTTATTGCTTTAACAAAATAAAGTACATGTTGTGTAGAGAGCATGAGCAAGAGGTTAATAATCAGCCACGAAGATCTAAATGGAGCAAGGCGAAGAGTCATTGTCAAAACTTCTCTCAGTGGTTTGCAACTCGTGCTTTTCAAGAGGATGTGCTTGATTTGATAAAACAATTATCTAGAGGACCAAATTCTGTTGCAAAAAGATATTATGGGTATCTCATCAATGGTTATAGATTCCATGTTAGGCAGCGTGCTGCAAGGCATAAAACACAAAATAGTGGTGTTACACTAGTTGCCTTAACTACATGTTTTACAAGCTCAAAGGATTAAAATTCGATTGCTGCAGATTTGACTTATTATGGTAGAATAGTTGATATTGTTGAGTTAGACTATTACGGCCATTTTAAGGTTGTTCTATTTAAGTGCGATTGGTATGAGGTTGAAAACGATACTTATGGTCTTACTTATGTCTATTTTAACAAGAGATGCTCTCAGGAAGAGCCTTTTGTGCTTGGATCTCAAGTACACCAATGTTTCTATGTGCAAGATCCATATGATCAAGATAGACATTATGTTATGAAGATTGTTCCTAGAGACTTGTTTAACATGAGTGATCAAGTTGTTACTCAACACCTTGAAGTCGAGTATGAAGAGGAATTCGAAGATGAGTTTGAAAACGAGACTGAAAATGAGTATGAAAATGAGTCTGAAAATGAGTATGAAGATGAGTCTGAAGATGAGTCTGAAGAAGAGTTTGAAGATGACGCACCATGAGTTTCATTATTTTTGTGATGACCATATAGTGCTCACTTACTGTTTTGTTATTTAATTATTTTTTTGGTACAAACACATTAAAATATCTAATTATGTGGAATTGAAGATTAGATCGCTACAATCTTTAAGTATTCTGTTAGCTTTTTTCATGCGCCCAATTGTTGTTTGGTTAAGTAATTTATGTTGGCTTCTTATCTGATTATTATTTTGAGAAACCTGTACTTCTAGCTTACTATTGTTTTATTTGTTAGTAATCTCTGCACTATTACTGATACAGTTATCAAACTGATTTATGACATGTAAATATTAATTGTTGTTGTTATTTATATACTTAGTTGTTTCTTGTTATTATTAGGTAGTGGACATTAGAGGCATAACAGTGAGCTCTGTAGTATTTCTGGTACATTTATCAAACTACTTGGTGTAGTCAAGTTAGTTCTCTATTGTTATTGGTATTAAGCTAGAAAAGATGTTGTATTGGTTATTGTTGCTACTTGTTGGCCTCTATTTTTTATGCTGAGAGTGAGAGGAGGTGTGTATGGTGCTACTAAATTGGAGTGGCTTATTGTTGAGTGATTGGTTTGGGATAAAGACAGTAGAATAAGATAGAACATTATTTATGGTTGAATGTCCTTTACTTCTGATAAAAGTATTCTTGCATTTCAGAACTTTGTTGCTTATCTGTAATTGAAGGTTGCATTTCTACTGACTTGGAGACGAATGAGGTATCATTTACTATCAAATATATCACTAATACTACTTGCTTACTAATTTCATCATAGATGAGCCCTTAGCAATGGTTACATTGTGATGAAAAATGTTTGTCCTGTATGCATTGAGGAAAAACTAGTTTCGGATGCTAGTTAAATTAAGCATATGCATCTAGGCAAGAAACATGGGGCTGCAATCAATGTTCTATGTTCAAGCTACTTGTCAAAAATATATATTTAAATTCTAGTTGTGTCTTAAACATTTTTGTTGATGTTGTTTGTAAATAAGCAAATGAATGACTCACAACCTCTTATTTTCCCATTTCTACACTCTATCCACTATTGACAATTTTCTATGTAAAGCCAACCATAGTATGAACTGTTGCCTTGGGATCTGACCTTGAACCAACACCAATTTACTCCATATGACTTTAAGGTGTTGTGGCATCACTGGCAGATACCCCTTCTTGATATTATACTCCTTTGAGTCAATAAGTACTTGTAGCTTATTATGTAAGGTATTACAATAACCAACATTTTTTATTCTCCTATTAGTAAACATCAACATGTGTGGTCTAGAATAACCAAAAGTGAAGGTGCATAGTGTTTGCAGATACATTTGTTAGCTACTTTGTGCTTTGGTGAGTTATGCTCCCAGTTGTGGTAAAATATCAGTGTACAAGTTATATAATCATTTTACAATACATATAATAAGTTATAGCTTGCACTAAACTCAGCTGCTGCAATCTTCTATTATCAATTACTCTTATATAGCTACTGCAATCTACTATAATACAGTGCTGGAAATTCTCGAAAGAGTTGATCTCTTCTATTACTGCTTGCACATAGAAAATTCTTGCCAGTTAATTTTTCTGATTATTATTTTGTAGGATTACTTACTACAATAAAATAAATCAAAGAGATTAAAACAAAGCGACAAGAATGAATCAATTAACAATACTAAAGAAAAAGGGTTCGAATCCAAACAAAGCTCAAAGTCCATTGAAGAATCTAGATGCTGATATGCAATACTGCTCAAGTGCTGAATTGGTCAACACATTTAAGATTAAGAGAGAACATGTTGCAAACGAACGCAATAAAAAAGCTAAGAAAGAGCATGTACCAATAGCGCTTAAAAGAAAGAATTTCGAGGATTTCATTCCACATCAACGAAAAAGTAAATTGATTGGCCACAAATCAATGATTCAATCATCTAATAAGGAAGAACTTAGTACTTCATATATGATTGTAGGGCACTGACAGAATAAATCGAAATTATTTCAATCTAGAGAGTCCATTCACGAGAAAGGATTTAAACTTCCTATGCACAACTTCAGGTTCCAAACGTCGTCCAATGAAGGTGTTACTTCTTCTGTACATGTGACTGGAACAACACTAGGTAATGGAGAGGAACAACATGATATTCAGGATCTACTAAGCTTCAAATAGGTGAAGAGGAAGTTGGTCCTACCAGCCACTAGTGTTGATCAGTTTCTGAAAAAACAAGAGATACACAAAGAACATGATATTGATCATGATCTACCAAACAAGAAACAGGTAAAGAAGAAGTTACTCATACCAGCTACTAGTCTTGATCAGTTTCAGAAACAACAGGGGATAGTCATAGGTGATGAAAGAAAATAGATTAACCACACAGTAGCTAATGTCGAGTATATACATGCTCCTTCTATTCATGAACATAATAAAGGATTGGATGCTCTTGAGGATCAAGAAGAAATCGGCGAGGATGAGTGTGATATAAACGAGGAAGTTGACATTGATTATAGTACAAAAGGTATGTCTTAAATCTTGTAAGATTTATTACTCATTATAAAAGAAATTTCTTATTTCCTAGCTGTTACATCAATCTAGGGATATCGAAGCAGAAAAAAGTTCGAGGAAAAGCAACATGTAAGAATATTCATGCAATAAATTTGGAAGAAAGGGAGGAGGTGCCATTTGATAAAGGACAAGCAGTGGGACCAACCGATAAGATAGTGTCAGAATTAACCAATTTTATCAGAACAATTGCAAGAAATCCTAGATTCATCAACTTGATGTACACTAGTTGGCATGCAGTGCCAAAAGATATTAAAAAGCGCATGTGGGAATATATCAATGTAAGAACAATCAATTTTGAGATTGCATTTTTTTTATTATTTTACTAATGAAAACAAATATTTTTTATTTTGCATAGTCCAAATTTCCAATTCCAGTAGAAGGAAAGAAGTGAGTGATGACTGGTCTTCGTGATGCCTGAAGGCAACACAAACAAAAAATTAAAGAGAGATGTTTTGATAAAAATAGTACCGTTGATGATATGCTAGCGAAACGTCCTGATGACATTCCAAAAGCTCAATTCTGCCAGTTGATCGAGTATTGGAAACACCCAAGAGTTCAAGTAAAGCTAAAATAGTGCATTTCTATTCTTTGACATATTTTGCATCATATCTATTCTTTTTTTTTTGATTTATCGATTCAAACATATATTTTTATTTAATTACAGGCCATATCTGAGGTGAATTCTAAAAACAGGAAACAACAACAGCGGAGGCATCAAATGGGACCAATTAATTTTGCAAGAGTACACGTGGCATTGGTAATACTTAGCAGACATATGAATTTCATTTTTTCATACTTTATTAGAAGATGTTGATTTTTTTAAATTTCTTTTGATATAATTTGTAGCGTGCAACAAAAGTAAACAACGAGGAACCATCACAACCTGAAATGTTTATTGCAACTCGTGCAAAGACGAAAAAGGAAATTCAAATCGATACCCAAGTTGCAATAGTAATTTTTTTAAAGAGGATTATTGGTGAATTTAATTCAAACTTAAAATTTATATATTGTGGAGAGAGTGACTCCATTGAATTATATCAAGTATGTCGTCGTCGTCTTCTTTTTCTTCTTCTTCTTCTTCTTCTAGTACGAGGACATATTAAATATATTTTATTTTGAATTCTTTGTCGGAAGGAAGGTAAATTAAAGTTAACAAATGAATCATAAATTGCTTTTAGCCGTAAAGTAAATAGTTCTTACAGTTAACTATGGATGTTAATTTTATTCAACATACTGAACTTCAGAATTGTCAAAATTCTGCGGAAACAGTTGATGATGCCTTTAAGGCAGTGTTTGGAAAGGAGCAGCCTGACCGACTTAGGTGCTATGGCAGATCAGTGACAACAAGTTCTCTGAAAGAAGATGAAGTTACTAACAAGCTAAAACAAAAGCATGCTAATGAAATCAGTTCTCTGAAGGAAAAATGAATGAAATGAGAGTAGAAATGCGACATTTATTTAGTCAATTGATGCAAAACAACCCTGGATTGAATGCTCAAGATATACCAGGGGTTGTTGGATCTAACCTTGTTTCACTTGTTGATGCAAATAGCGCACAAGTTGTAAGAGGCCAAAATATTCCACATTCTTCAGGGTCAACTCATGATTCAGTTCTTCAAAAGGTATTTTGTTGGTTCCTTAGGGCTTTTCTCTCTCTTTCTCTCTTCTGAAACCTCTCAACTGTATTTTCCTCAACTTTGTCTAGTTGTTCTTGTTGGTTGTTGGTTTGATCTTGCACAACAAGATCCTTATAGTTATTATGAGTAGAAATAGTAAAGTTATGTGTCTTACCTCCTGATTTGGTTGTTGATTTGTATGCGTAGTTGTGGCTCCAATCGACAGTTCTTGCTTAATAGTGATATCATTGTTAGCCTGATTTTGTCTTAGTCGAGCAGCAAATGATTGAATAGTAGTGTAGGGAGATGGTTCAGGGACTATGTCCCTATTAACATTTTTCTAGGGATTTGGAGTAGTTTGATCAATGTGAGTAGGCACCTTATTCATCATTTTTCTATATTTTTGTAAATTAGGAACATATTTACAAAAGTTGTTAGAGTGTCTTTGGATTTTTCTCCTGCTGTCCCTGTTCTTTGTCCTGAAGTGAACTTAGAGTTGACATTGATCTTGTGTGATTGTGACTCTATTTTTTGAGAATTAGGTGTGTCATCCACTAATTTCAGTTCTGCCTAGTTCCCAAGGGCACTGCCATCAATGTTCAATTTAACCACCTCATTATAAGGTCTTCTCCAAGAAACAACAACAACTTGTATATCATGGGATCATCATTGTTAGCTTGTCAGCATTATTGTTAGCCTTAGTAGTCCACAATCTCATAATCATATTTCTAAGAGGTTTATAATCACTATCAATCATTAGAGAATCAACATAAATATTTTAGATATTTCTAGCAAAGTGCCCAGCCACAAAATTGTGATCAATGGTGTCTTTTTTTGGTTTATAGCAGCAGAAACACTTGAAATGTTGTTGACCAAAATTGTGAGCTGGTTTATTCTCTCTCTAATATGATCCCAAGCAGATGAGCAAGTGAATTCTACATTTGCATTGGGTTTCCAAATTGGTTGATTAGAAATCATGGGCTAATAGTGAATTTGAGCCGTAAGAATGGTCGGGACAAGATCCGGAGGTGCAGTTTGATAGACACTTTTCTGTTAAAGGTGCACACTTTTATGTTAAAGTTGCAAAAATTTTTAGTTAAAGTTGCACACTATTCTGTTATATGAGATAAGGCATCTCATTATGGATTTAATTTGATCATTAATTGATTAGTTAATTTTTTGTGCATGCCATGAAGACAGAAAAAAATGAATATATAGTTAGGAGGAAAATACTTATCATGAGATCTAATATTATTCATCCGAAGGCTTCTTTGTGAAAAGATTTGCAGAAATAGGTTTCCTTTATATACTACATGGTTCTGATTTTGTACAATTTGAATGTGTCATTTCCTTTATTATTGAAAATTAAAGTGTTGAATGGTATTGTTGGTTTCATGTGAATTACTAACACTTACAAGACCACAAACTAGTGTTCCACAACTTCAAGTTCTCAATGTCTTGTTTAATTTCTATTCTTTTTTTGGTACCTTTTTGGTTTTAATTTGGCTCAGAATAAAGTAGAAATGATTAATGTTGTAACTCAATAAATCTGCAAACTGGAATTGAAATTTGGAATCTGTGATGGAAATCTGGAATCTGGAACCTTTTTGGTACTTTTCTCTGTTTTAATTATGTCAATATGTATTAGTATATCTAAAGTGTAATATGCAATCTGGAACTCAATAAATCTGCAAACTGGAATTGTAATATGCAATCTGAAGCTTAATAAATCTGCAAACTGAAATTGAAATCTGTAATCTGGAATTTAAATCTGCAATCTAGAATTGAAATCTGCAATTTGAAACTCAAAAGATTTGCAGTCTGCATTCTGGAACTGCTGTGGAATCTGGAATATGGAACTTCTTGCCTCTTCTATAATTGTTGCAATCTGATTTGTCGTAAATTCTAAATGTGTAGAGAAATGGAGGTGATCAAATTTGAAGGGTCGCTACAAGTCAATTTGATCTCATTGAAGTGGATGATGAAGAGTTTTTGAACTGTTGTAAAAATTTGAATACATTATGTTTGATTTTTTGTGAAATATATTCTTTGCTAGAATATATTGAACTATTGTAAGAGTACTTTTTGAACAATTGTGTACACATATTTAGAATATTAATTTATAAGTATGTGTAAGTACACAAGACGTACTATCTTTTGAAGTTTATTGCAAATCTATATATTTAAATTACTTATTAGCCAATTTAATGTTTGAGATTATTTATTACAAAATAATATTGGTGTTTTTTAATTAGAAATTGTGGCATATAAATATTTTATAGCCAAAATGATATTACCACACTTAAAAGTGTAGCCATATGACTATAAATTGTGGTATGCCCATGGGCAAGGACTACACTTCAAAGTGTTGTCATACATTAGATAGAAAAGGCAACACTTTAAAATCGTGGGCAAAGAGGAAACAAATGTCACGCTTGAAAGTGTAGTTGTATGAGATAGAAATGTTGCTCTATGAGGTACTGAAAAGCATGGCCTTTTTTCCTTTTAGGCTACGCTTTTAAGCATAGCTGATTCAAGTGTTGCCTAAACTCTAAGGTTACGCTTCTTTCGGGCACCCCTGGAAAAGTATTGCTTAAAATCAAAAAGTGTGACTTTTTATCAAAGGTCAGACTTTTTCATAGTTTAGACCACACTTTTTAGGGTGGTTGTAGACATAAAATGTTGTAGTGTGATATAGAGATTAAATATATAGTTAGTGATCAATGTCAACCTGTTTGTATCCATAATGATGTGGGTGTGCGGGTATTTTTTTATCAAAAGAAAGCTAATGTAGATTTCTTTACAAAATATATGTTGTCCATAACTCTGAAGAATATAGCAATGGATAATCAAGAATATGTAGTTATTGTGGATAGGAGACATTCTGATGTTAGTAGGCCACTAACAAATCTTGATTTATACTTAAATAACTCCATCCGTTTGGTAGGAATGAATTCGGGTGGAGTTGTTGATGAAAATAATGATGAAGGAAATGAAGTAATCAGTGACCTTTCTAATTTGTTTATAGCTGAAAATCAGATTTACAAAGATAAGCGCACACTTATGGAGGTGATGCGACATTATGGAGTTATCAAAAAAATTAGATTTCTTGTATGTCGTTTTAGTTCTTCTTGATAATAATTTATTTGCTTATTTGTATGTGTAGTTTTTTTGTATGAATTTGGTATATAAACTTTTCATTGATCTTCTTTTGTTTTCTGAAACAGTTATTACCTGAAGTGTCTGAAAATTGTTCCTGGTTAATGAATTCATCAAGTTTGAATCAATCGGGGATATTTAAAATCAGAAAATATTGTGTGGATCACACTTGTTATGTTAGAGATAGAGTATATGCAAGGCGTTAGGGAGTCACTGACATTGTAGTTGTTATGATATTAGATAAATTTGTTGATCCAATAACTGTATACACTCCGAAAGACATAGCCGAAGACATATTGAAATTACATGATGTTTCGCTGACATACATGTAGGCCTGGCGAGCTAAAGAAAAGGCAATAAAATTGGTGCGTGGAGATCCGGCCGAGTCATGCTAAACTATCAGGGTTTTTTTCGAATTAAATTTTTTATTTTACTTTATGTCTAATTGATATCAAACTGAAAATTAAGAATGAAACTAAATTGGTATGAATTTTAGCAAAGCAAAAATTTGGTAGCCATCTGGCATGCAGTTTGTTTACAGATTGGTATCCATTATCCAATTGGTAGCCATTTTTTATAATGGAAACCAATTGGATAATGGATACCAATTGGTAAACAAACTACATGCCAAATGGCTACCAAATTTTTTGTTTTGCTAAAATTCATATCAATTTTGTTCCACTCTTAATTTTCAGTTTGATATCAATTAGAACATAAAGTAAAATAAAAAATTTAATTAAAAAAAAAATCTAGTAGTTTAGTATATGACTCGGCCGAATCTCCACACACCAATTGTATTGCCTTTTCTTTAGCTCGCCAGGCCTACATGTATGTCAGCGAACCATAATGTAATTTCAACATGTCTTCGGCTATATCTTTCGGAGTGTATACAGTTGTTAGATCAACAAATTTATCTAATATCATAACAGTTACAACGTCAGTGACTCCCTGACGCCTTGCATATACTCTATCTCTAACAGAACAAGTGTGATCCACACAATATTTTCTGATTTTGAATAGCTCCGATTGATTCAAACTTGATGAATTCATTAATCATGAACAATTTTCAGAAGGACACTACAGGTAATAACTGTTTCAGAAAACAAAAGAAGATCAATGAAAAGTTTATATACCAAATTCATACAAAAAAACTACACATACAAATAAGCAAATAAATTATTACCAAGAAGAACTAGAACGAGATACAAGAAATTTGAATTTTTTGACAACTCCATAATGTCACATCACCTCCATAAGTGTGCGCTTATCTTTGTAAATCTAATTTTCAGCTATAAACAAATTAGAAAGGTCACTGATTACTTCATTTCCTTTATCATTATTTTCATCAACAACTCCACCCGAATTCATTCCTACCAAGCAAATGGAGTTATTTGAGTATAAATCAAGATTTGTTAGCGGTCTACTAACATCAGAATGTCTCCTATCCACAACAACTACAGATTCCTAATTATCCATCACTATATTCTTCAGAGTTATGCGCAACGGATATTTCGTAAAGAAATCTACATTAGTTTTTTTTTATTCAAAAATACCCGCACACCCACATCATTATGGATACAAACAGGTGGACATCGATCACTAACTATATATTAATCTCTATATCATTAATATTAATATCTATCATAAGTTGCGAAGTTATCGATCACTAACTATATATTAATATTATACAAACTGGAAGATTCATAGATAATCTCCTCCATCTGAAAATCAACATATTTCCTTGTTTCATTAAAAAAAATATCAGTCGATCTAACATAATACAAGGGAATAATAAATATGTTGTATTTATATTCACTTTTCATATCAAGATAATACAAATTTCATCCACCACTTCATTCTTCTCACACAAATTTATACAAATTCGTCATTACTTATTCATACCAATATCATTCCAAATAGTCTACCAAAATTCATACCATAAAACACATTTCATAAAAAAATAACATTTCACATTTCATACCAACTTAATACACATTTCATACAAATCATCATACTTCTTACTCATATTTTTTACACAATATACCAATACCATTTCAATTACACTACCAAATTCATTCCAATTTATACATTTTATTTATATTTTCAGGAGAAAAAAAAACAGTATCTCATATTATAATTTTAAACTGCATACCGAATCCATCTCATTATTATTATCAAATTGACTAAAGAAATACCAGTTTCATAACAATGTTACAACACATTTCATACTTTTTTTCCACAAATTTCATAACTTTACAACGATAATACTATTAATATTTCATACACTTATCTCAAATCATTAAGATATTAATCCAATATCGCAGAAAACTATGTTATAAACAGTATACAAAATAACCAAAAAAAATAAAATAACAAACACAATCGTACCAACAAAATAAGAGAATGTCATTAACTATAGTTTCACAAAAATTATTAAGTATTATGAAGAATATAATGTTTATACAAAAAATATCACAACTTAAATCTAGTATACATAAACAAAATCAGAAAATGTCATTTACAGTTTCATTACTCTCTTTTTTTACGTTTCAGTAATAGACAAATACAAGCAACAAATCGTAAATCATACTAACCAGAAGGATCCCACGCCATGTTTAATTAATATAGATAAGAAGTCGTCCATTACAACAAAATGAAGTTTTTTCAAACAAAAAAAATTTGGATCTACTCGTGAGTGACTCCAAATTCTGGAGAGAAAAAACGAAGAGAGAGAAACTTTGAAGAAAATTAATAAAATCTGATTTTTTTAATTAATGTTAACAGATTAGAGTGAAATAAGGAAAATAAATATTCATAATTTGTTTGAATCTCCTAAATTTATGCCAATTAACAATTATCATCAATGAATTCAAAATTAATTAATACACCTTTATCCGTTTTTTTATCTTCTTCTTTTTTTCAAAATCGATTTTTTATCCTTTTTTATCTTTTTATTTTTTTCAAAACTGATTTTTTACAATTACTTAAAAAAGCTTTTTTTTAATAAAATGTTACAACCTGAAATTTTTTATTGTTACAACTTGAAAGTTTTATTCAACTGCTATAACTTGAAAATATTAGTCTAATAAATGTCATTTATAAAACTTTCACTATTATGAACCCTTACCAAGATTAAAAATGGGAACACCATTAAAACATTGTGTGTGGAGCTTTCTTAGGTGGATTTTTTCTCACAAAATGAATAAACATTTGTTTTAAATGATTACAAACTTCATGAAAAAGAACCAATGAACACAAATACACAAAGTATATACTTAATGAATATAATTTAAGAAAGGATTTGAAATATATACAAAATCACAAGTAGACCGGCCATAATGAATACAAATACATCACACACACGTATTGAAATAAATAAAATATAATAAATGATACACTGTAATGCAAAAAAAAAAGTTTACAATGGATACATACTATAATACAAATATTCCTTTAAAATAATTAGTGATATATTGAAATGAATACAAGCAAATAAAGAAATAAAGGTGTCATTGGATACATGGATAGAATACAAACACACTAAATAAATCAGAATGAATACAAATTTAGAAGGGAAACTAAAATGAATTCAATATAGAAATAAAGAATACATATACACTATGAAATAGATACATGGATAGAAACTAGAATGAATACAAATCCAAGTAAACATATTAATTAGAAAGAATAATAATTTAGAAAAGAACCAATATTTTGGGAAGGGGGGGGGGGGATATTACTTTATTCCCCAAAACAACCTCTTGAAGATCAAAAAAATAAGAATACAAATCAAGTATGAATACAAAATTTGTTTGTTGGGGTTTTAACTTATAATTCGATTCAATTGAACATGTAATCGCATAAATAGCTACAATGATAATACAATAAATTAAAATTAGAATTTAATGATAATTTCCAGAAAGAGAAGTAAATACCTCTTCATCAATTGTACGTTCAGGAAGTTATTCTTCCAATCTTCGTCAACCTTTTCGACTTCGCTACTGGTAGATGACTTGCCTATAATTTTCCTTTTTTTTTCATTGTTTGTGTTCTTACTCTTGTTGATATTTCTATTTTATACTTGAGGAAGATTTTGCATGCAGATAGGGTCATGTAGATGCCTAGATCTGTTCTCTTCCACCATTTAGCCGCCTACATTATCGACTGGTCCTTGAATAATGCATAGATCAAAAGAGGAAAAATCACTAAAAAATTGATGATTATATGGGATACCTCTTGTAGTCCTCTTTAAGTCAGCCATTAGAGGGGAATCTTTAAGGTTTTTCTTGGCAAATCCCTAATCGAAAAAGGAGAAATTACTAAACTCTCACTTAAACACACAAATATATAAAAAGATTTAAGCAAATACAAATAGATAAAATACATTTAAAAAAATCGCAATCAATACATACATGAATTAATGGGATTATTGTGAAAATCTTTTGGGAGATTTTTTCCAATTTTTGGAAAAAAATTGAAATAAATTGTCACCTTTTGATGAGAGAGAAGCGGGAGAGTGAAAATTGAAGAACTAATGAAAGAGGGAATTGAATGAGAGATTTTTTTTATTATTATTTTGAAATATTCTGGAAATTGGAGAGAGAACGGTGTGTGCCTTAAACGTAGGCTTAATATGAGTTAAATTAGGAACTACCTTAGAATACCATTAATTTACTATATAAATAAAATATTGTTTTATTATACAATACTTTTTAACTGTATCTATTTTTAATAAATAAGTTACAAATTTTACCTAATTAGATAATTTTTTTCTAAAAATATTAGCGAACCCTAGTTCAATAAGTACTATTGTTTTTGGACTTCTCCATTAAGCGGATTGTTGTGTGGTTTGATTTGTTCTTTTGGGCTTGGGCACCTTTCATATTAACTTCTTTGGGTAGGTTCTAGTGGTAAGTAGGTTCTATTAGGGATCGTTTTATGTGATAGATAAGAAAAAATAGTCATGATCCATGGGATAACTTTTTCGTGCCTCTTTATTTCTTGTTTGATTATCAAATAACGGATAACTTATTCCAGAATTAACAAATAGTACTGGAATAAATTATCTCTTCCACTTGATGGAACAGCAATCTCAGGATAACTTATCTTGGAATAAAACAATTAAAATGATAAAAATATCCCCCAAAATCTATTTTACTATCACTTTTCATATCTTTATACCATATTTATAAAGACTACTAAAATTTTGATGCTCATTGAATGAAATTTTGATAATTCTAAAATAAATCAATAATTAGTATGATAAAATTATTCATTGCTTGTGTCCTTATTATAATCAAAAGAATTTCAAAAACTTTGTTTTTCGTTGTAATTGACGAAAAAATACTTTTATTACGAGAAATACTACCAAATTTCAGTTCAATTTAAGTTATTGTATTTGCTTATGACAGTGAATAAGAGAGACTTCCCACTGGCCTTGATAGATTGCTCCATTCTTGTGGATTGCAAATTTATAAATAAAAAATTAAAATTCCTTTGATTTTGTTTATAAAAGTGAACAATTAAAAGCTTTACAAAAAAAAAAAAAAAAAAGTTAAATAATGTAGAGGGTATATTTGTAAACCAATAACTAGAGAGATGCCTTGCTTATTAGTTTTAATACAACAAATCAAACAAACAATGAAAATTTAGTCCCAGCATAACTAATCTCATCATAACTTATCCCAGTATAATTAATCCCAACATAACTTATTGGCTAACCAAACGACCCCTTAGAGTGCTACCAACGTAGTTAGTTTCATTGCAAAAGTTCTAGGGTTTGTTTGGATTTGCGATATGAATTATGATATAAAATTAAATTGATATGAAGTTGAATTCTTATTTGGACATGCATTTTGGATTTCTTAAGTTGTACTTTCCTTCTCTTTTATTGTGTTTGTCTTATTTTAATTTGACACTGAATTTAAAAAATTAAATAAGATTTTGGTTATAAACAAAAAATGTCAATGTATCAAAATATTTTTTAATTTTGTGGTCTTAAACACGTCATGTGAAAAGTTAAAATTGCTAAAAAAAAAAAAGGAGGGGGGAGGGGGGAAGAGACATTCTTTTTTAAACTTTTCTTTACATGAAAACTCTATAAGTTGTGAAAACTATCAAAATTTCTCAAATTCTTATCCAATCTTACCAAATGAACAAATCACAATTCATAAACAAGATATCGAAATATGCTAATACACCCAATTCATAAATCACATATCTCCATGTTCCTTTTATAAATAAATATTTGCAATCGCAAAGTCTCAAATACACATAAGTTTATAAAGATCTACTAGTCAACAAACATTATTAGTAAGTAGTAACTAGTTATTGTCTAATATAATCCTTTCACATGGTATGAACAATTTCTTCACACCGAACATGAGTTTTTTTTCTTTCCAAAATCTAAAAAGATGATTTTTAAAATTTATTTTTGTACAAAATATAAACTTGTGTGTCACGTACTCTTACATTTAAAAAATAATAATTAAAATCATGATTTAAAATTTCAAATTATTTTTAAAAAAAATTTAAGATTTAAAATCATAATTCCAAATTATGTACTCAAACACTAATTTAAAATTATGACTTCATATATCACGTTCAAACACACAAACTTAGTATATGATGTATACTTTTTGGTCAAATTTCCCCATTTTGACGACTAAAATCAAACAGTTAAATTGGAATGGAGGGTGTGGTTATGAAATTTGAATGATTTACTTGCTTATATCTTAGTCTACATCTACCAAAAGTGTCAAATAAAATAAAATAAATTGAAATGGAGTTCCCCCAAGGTTGGTGAACAATTCATTTAGTATGTATTATTTGGGACACGTCCTTTTGGTGCAAAAAAATGAAAAACATGTTCTTTTAATGTCGGACTTTGAAAAAAAATCTTTAAAATATATT
>JAJOOO010008946.1:0-13262 GCA_029582685.1 Solanum piurae
ATAAAAATATATGAAGAGAAGCTATTGTGGGATTGGGGAGGGGTAATTTACAGGCGGCTAGGTGATAGAGATCTGACTATTTTGGAGAGTGAAGAATAATTATTGTATGTCTTTGTAAAATTAAGTGGAACATATATATATTAGAACATATATTAAGATATTTTAGTGTGGTTCATTGGCATTAATGGAGGAATCAGATTCACAATGGTTCAAGTGGTGGATGAAGACCTTGGTAAAAAAAATGGAGAAAAATTATGAATGATGAAAACTTGGAGAACAATGATAATTTTTAGTTATTTAAGGTAGTGATAACCAGTAAGGAATAAGGATGTAAGATGGCAATGGTGGCTTTGGTGAAAAAATGGAGGGAGATGGTCAAGGATAAAGTTAGTGTGAGGAAGAAATGGAGTGAAAAAGAAAAAAATGAAAATTTTAAATAAAGTAAAAAAAATAATTTAAATTTCTTAAAATAATGTAAAAATAAGTGACGTGTCACTAAAAGTCTGATGTGGATCATGACATGTCATTTTCATTGTGTGTTTGAAGTGCACGTGAAGTCAAAAGGGTTTAAACGATTGTGTTTCATTGAGTTGAAGTGTTTAGTTGGCAATATCGTGAGTAGAAGGGTCCAGTTGACAATTCGAGCCAAGTATAAGGGTCTCCCAGGTCATTCCGCCAATTTTTTTAATGCAATACATATTATTTTTAATGCATCAAACCAAATAATGCATTAAAATAATGTATGTACAATTAATGCAAGCATAACCAATACATGCATTGCTAATGCAAGCATTACTAATACACTCAATTTAACATTATTCTTATACATTCTATCAAACGACCACAATCAGTGTATACACAGATCTAGCTAATGTTTGGAAAAATATTCACTTGGCACCCCTTTTAAGGATTGGAATTTATTTTTTGTCCCATTTTAAAAAAAGTTGTATACAAATAAACCCTGTTGACATAACAGTCATGAATGCAATGTGAGGAAGAGAGATAAGCAGTTGACATGGACTATCCTTTATCATCCATACATACTGGATAGATCTACTTCCTACTACACTCTCTCCTCCTCCTCCCTCTTCCCTTTCCTTTTTGATTTTGAACCATTTTTTTTATGAATTTATTATCATTGTTCGAAACCTGCAATATTTTACAACATACATAAAGTAATTGTGGGTGATTCTAATTAGTGATACACATAATAAAAATACCATTAATAGAAGTACAAGGAATAAGACAAGGGCGCAATAGCATTGGTAGAATTTACCTTCCTCATTCATTCAATTTGTCCTAAGGGAGTGCAAACATTATGAACATGCATATATGTTGATTTAAATAGGAACCTAAAATAATTTAATTCATTTATGAAAATTGAATAACACATGCAAGTCATGTTCATATGGTAGGACTTGTGACAATTTAACAAGATTAGTATAGTGAAGACACTATCAAGTCTTGTTAGTCATCACAACAATTGAACAACACATACTAATCTTATCAATCAACTTCAATATGGTTTGTGAACAAGTTAAAGATACATAGAATAAAGTTTATACTTAAAATTATACATAGCCTGGTACAATCTATAAATAAGATAAGTTTATCAATTCGATGACTTGTGAACCATTGAAAAATAAATAAAACTAAAATCGTACTTAAACTCGTAATCTGCTCAACATGACTTGTAAAGGTGTAATTTTGTTACAAATTCATTCAATTGTGGATGTTTTATTTAATTAACTCTCTAACGCATATTTAATGTATTTCATAAAATTTGTACTAACGTATTCCTCAGAGGTTGTAAACAGATGATTTGTATCTCCTATAAAAGGGTAGTCTTCACCCTTGTGAAAGACACACTTGAAGAAAATAAAATAAAATTCTCTATAATTTCTCTCAATATCATTTTATCTTCATTTCTTGTTTAGTATTCTTATATTTTCCTCTCATTTTACAATACGTTATCAACATGAGTCTCTAACCAACTAAGATTTGCTTAAATCAGGATTATCTTTTATCTTAAAAGTTAATCAATTTTCTTTATGATTTAAATAAATAAATTTTCTCAGTCTTCAGTTGGATCCGAGATGAGTAATGGAAATATGTGCCTTCTGGATAGTGACACAACTCCTACGATACTAAGGAAAAATAATTTTTTCTCTCATTTAGTTATGAAAAAGGCTTATGTTAATACAATATTTGGTAGTACAAAATTGACTGAGACGTCTGGGAAAGCAACCTTATTACTACATGGAGGAACAATACTGGTAATTGATAATGCATTATATTATAGTAAGTCTCAAAAAAACTTATTATGTTTTAAGGTTGTTCGCCAAAATGGCTATCATGTTAAGGCCGTGAATGAAGGAAATGATGAACACCTTTATATTACTACAATAAATGCAGAGAAGAAAATTGTGTATGAAAAATTATCTGCACATTCTTCTGGATTGTACCATACAAATATTGATACGGTTGAATCACATATCATAGTAAACAAAATATTTATTGATTCTAATGATTTTATCATTTAGCATGACCGGTTGGACCATCTCAGTTATAATATGATTCGCATAATAATCAAGAATTTACTTGGACATACTTTGAAGAACTAAATTGTTCTTCCATTAAAAATATTCTCTTTCTATTAAACCATCAACTACATAACTAAGATTGGAATAGATCTCTTGCATTTATAAAATGGATACAAGGTAATATGTGGATCTATTCACCCTGCATATGGACCATTAACTATTATATGATCAAGATAGATGCATCTATAAAATGGTCACGTGTGTGTTTATTATCAACTCGCAATATGACTTTTGCGAGGTTGTTGGCTCAAATAATAAGATTCAAAGCACAATTTTCATATTATGCAATGTAGACAATTTGTTTTGAAATGTTGGTGACTTTACATATCAGATATTTAATGATTATTGTTTGCCCACTGAATAACAGTTGAATATCATATTACTCATGTTCATATTCAAAATGATCTAACAAAGTCATTGATCAAATGTTTCCAATTGATAGCTAGGCCATTATTGATGAGGACAAAGTTGTCTGTTTCAATATAGGGGCATGTTATTTTGTATACAACAATACTTGTGCATATAAGACCAACCAATTATTATGATATTTTCCCATTGCACTTGGTTTTTGATAAGGAGACAAATATTTCTCATCTTAGATTCTTTGATTGTGCGGTATATGTTTCAATTGCTCCACCACAACGCACAAATATGAATTTCCAAAGAAGGTTGAGAATATATGTTGGGTATAAATCTCGTTCTATTACAAAATATTTGAAACCTAGAACTGGAGATTTACTTACGACAAGATTTACTAATTGTCATTTTAATGAATCAGTATACCCAGCATTAGGGGTGAATATAAATAATTGAGAAATGAGATAGATTGAAATTCATTGTCACTAGATCATTCAAATTCTCAAACATATTAATATGAGAAAGAAGTTTAAAAGATAATTTATTTTCAGAATATTGCAAATCAACTGCCAATACATTTACTAGCCTTCCGCGGGTTACTAAATCAGATCCAGTTGTTAATGTTCAAGTTTGAGTTGATATCCCAGTAGAATAAATTGTTAAGATAAATGAGTCTAGCCCACGTTTAAAAGGTAGACCAATCGATTTCAATGATAAAATCCTCAAAAAAACACAAATGATCATAATATGGAGACAATTACTCAAGAAGATCCCCAAGATATAACAAAGAGAAAATGGCCAAAAGCCCCTCTAAACTATTGTCGGATTCTCAACTACACACTCGTACTTTACGAGGGTTCTATCACCCCCTTGAACTGTTTAAAAATGAAATTATTACATCCCTAATCGCTTATCTGACAAAGTGAGTGTATTTCACTCTCCTTGAGAGAGTGAGCAGCAAAAATAAATATTTCTATAAGTTTATTTTTAATTATTTTCATAAACATATGCATTTTTAATTTTTTTCTTATTTATTTTCTTTCTTCCTCAAAACAATATAGACCTCCACCATTCACCAACCTTAAGCAACCATTGTCGCAATCAATTCACCATGGCTAATTTCAAGCTCTCATGAAAAATACTTGCAAAATCAATTAAATTCACTAAAAATAAAATGTCAACCATCTTCAATAACCCCAAAAGACTTCAAATCAAATTTGAGTAAAATTAATTTGGGTTCACATCAAATGTAATTAAACCCCCAAAAAGTTATTATCAATTTCAAATCTCTTGATTATGAAAAAAAGAAGAAGCGCAACACAGATTTGCAAAACGTTGCACTGAGCTATGAATGTGGCTAAACCATTCCAAGTCTAATTAAAGAAAAAAAAAAGTCCTTTGCTGTTGTGGGTGTCAAAATGTAGGTGACTTGAACCAGGAAAATGAAAGATTATGTTTATTTGGTTACAATATTTGTAAAATACTCCCAAGCACATCATCCACAATCATTAACCCGAGCATCTTCTCCCAATTACGTTATTTTTTTCTTTGGTGGTGGATTCAAATTGATTTGTGATGGTTTTGATGGTGGCTTGAATAGTTCTTTTTCGAAGCTTTATTCTTAGGAGAGATGGTAAAAAGCTTTTGAATAGGTGAAGAAGGTAACGGTGAAGGCGGGGGAGATTATAAAGACAGAGGTGGAGGTGTTGGGTGGAAGAGGGGTGGGGGGAAGACCCCAATGCATTTACCAATGTTTTCCCCAAATCAATCTTTGTAAAAAATAAGGGTTGAAAAAATGGTTAAAGAAGATGAAGGAGAAAAAAACTGAAAAAATAATAATTAATTAGTTAAAAACACGTGTCAAGTGCGTGTGTTTCATTACAAGATACATATCTGGTTATGACGTTTTAAGGGGTTATATATTTCACTTTTAAAATGTTTAGGGGGTAATATGACTCCCGTAAAGTATGAGTGTGTAGTGGAGAATCCAACAATAGATTAGGGAGGCTTTTGGTCATTTTCTCTATAACAAATTATGATACCACCGAGGAGGTCCAAGTACCTAAAAATAATGACAATGAAGAAATCTCAATAAAATATGTCTTTATAAGAAAAAAGTGAAATCAAAATAATATTGTGGTTGACATATTTTTGCCTATAATGCTGCTATTGAAATAATTCAAACAAGATGAGGATTCAGAAACACAATCTTTCAATGAATGTTAATAGAAAAATGACTGGTTAAAATGGAAGGAATCAATTCAAACAAAATTGCCTTCACTTGAATAACGTAATTATTTTTGGATCAAATGGGTTCTTGTGCGAAAAATGCAATGAAAATGGTTAAGTTGTAAGATATAAATTATAAAATATGACTTGTGGCATAAGAATTTTCGCAAATGCCTTACATTGATTATGAGAAGACATATTCTCCTATGGTAGATGCAATTACCTTCAGGTATCTGATAAATTTGACGGTATATAAAAAGCTTGAAATACATCTAACAGATGTTGTCACAACCTATTTGTATGGCTCATTGGACCACAATATTTCTATAAAAATTCTTGAATCACTCAAAGTGCCTAAAGTATGTAAAAATTCAATAGAAACTTATTTGATATAGCTTCAGAAATCTTTACATGGATTGAAACAATCAGGACAAATGTGATATAAGCGCCTTGGCGAATAGTACCATTGAAATTACGAGTCGTACTTTCAAAGTACAAGCCTTACTACTAGTCGTAAAGAGCCTTCAAAACGTGAGAAATCTATGTCCAGGAACCACGACTCACACTACGAGCCAGTCATAGTAACTGAGCACGGGTCGTAGAATGAGGCATAGTTACTGGAGGACTTGAGTGGATTTTGGTGACTAGAAGTGGGACACCTGCTGATCACAAGTCGTACTGACATACCCCGGATCGTTCGTTGCTGATAAGTGATGGGTCTAATTTCCTAGCTTGTTTAGGATAAATTTTGTGTTGTTTATAAATATTTTTTCTAGGATTTTTCGTAAAGGTTACACACTTTTGAAATAGAATACTTTTGGGTTGTTGCATGTAAACTTACTCTTGTTGGTTTCTGTTGCTCCCAATTGCACACACAAGTGTACGCGGTCGCACAAGTAATATAGTGGCTCTTAAAAGAACCAGATTATCGAACCCAAAGGACTTGTCAATTAACTATTTTTACTAAATTATACTGATCTAATTATTTATTTAAGAGAGCCAAAAGAGAAGAATGCAAGAACAAAATAATAAAATTACTTACAATAGTTGGAAAATCCCAGGGCTGCAGCATGTATTGGATTTCATGGATCATATTTTTGGCTTAGAACTAATTTTAATTGTCAAGTTACTGATATATAGGGTTAATTGTATGAGTCGGGCTACACACCTCTAGTCGCCTACTCCAGTTAGCTATCTAACTACATCGTTGAGCGGTGATAAATAGACTAACTGGCGATCATTTATATTTCATCCTATTCGTAACCAAGCAAGTTGTTTGTATGGGCATCACTCCTAAACACAAATCACCTCAATCAAATGGGTCGATCGAGCTCTCTATATTCTCTGGTCTATCTAATCCCTTCTCTCTCGATTTTAAGATTAGACAATGTATTTATCTCATGGTGGCCAATCAAGAAATACAAAAACAAGAATATAGAAGTAACTTATAATGACAACCAAAAATTAATTCAAAAAGACTTAAATAATCAACATTCGATTCGTAGCTACATCCCCAGAACAAGGGCGTTTAATTAGCCACTAATCTCTAAGAAAAGAAAGAAGAATTAGAAAAGAACCCTAAAAAGTATTAACGATTTTTTACTTGATGCCCTCTTATTCATCTCCTATAATTCTTTTTATGGACTATTTATAGATGTAGAAAACCCTAAATAAAATAATTGAGTCCAAAACCAACTGTGATTCCAAAACCAAACGGAATTCGACTTCCACGTGAAAGAGTACTGCCGCCTCAAGCTTTGGAGTTGTTTCGTCTCAAGTGAATGACACGTGGCAGCAGGCAGCAATTCAATTTGAATTCTGCCGATATTTTCCATATATAAATATTAATATAATATTCAATTTAATTTATTAAGTGCTTGATTTCCTTCTTCAACCTTCCATTTTTAATTCGTTTTAGCTCCAAACTTCTTCAACTTTACACCAATTTACTCCTATAAATAAAATACATTATTTAGCACAATTCATAAAATTAATGCTCAAAAAGGATAAATATAAATAATAAATATGAGGCAAATAATGATTACAAATATGTATTTTTGGCCTCACATCAGTTTCCAAGCAATACATCACTTTGATTCTTGATTAATTATTGACTATGTTTTGATGATTCACTATTCTGAATTTCAATTATTCTATTTGTAAGTTCATAATTATGTTTTCAATCATAAATTCTGATTGTCTTGCAAACATGAGTAGCTAAATATCATATTAAGATTGTGGGAGTAAAGAGTGATTCTTGAATGGTGTGCCTGCATGTATTGTTCTCTTTTCGTATTGATTGCAAATGTTAAAGCTCGCCTTAATTCTTAACTAGTTTGATAAAAAAGGTATACAATATGAAAAGGGAGTAACAATAGATATTTGAGATTACCAACCCTTATCTAATACTTGGGCTATAAAAGGTAAAGTTAATATAAAATTAAGGTAAGAGTTAAGATTCAAATATTCAATGGTATTTAAAGTGACATTCATCTAAGTAATGTCAAAAAACTTTTTAAGTGTACCAAACTTATCATTTTGCATACTAAGCACCGAAATTGTGTACTGATACAGTACACTTGAAGAGTTATGAAATCATGCAGAACACATTCCTAATCTATTCTGATAATTATTTTTGATAGACATTTGATAAACGATTACTTATTATTACAAACCTCCTTTGAAAATACCTTACTAAAAAAATGAATAATCACATTGACCTGATTTCTAAACATATTGTATGTATAATTTGAATGTATGACTGACCCCAGCAAAAGGGAATCTTTAGAATACAGAGCAATCAAGAGAGAGGTAAAGTAACAATTTTTAGCCTTTACCCAACTTCAAACCTATTGTATAGTGGGACTCAAATAAAATCATCTGCTGCATGACATACAGATAGGTGAATTGCTCTTCTGTTGTGGAGTCAGCTATCAATAGAAACAAACAAAAAAACTTATGATGACTTTGAGACTTTGTGTAACCACATGAAAGTGACTTTGAGGGACTAAAATACCCATATAGGTGGCAAATCAAGAAAGTAATAGAGAGATGGTATAAAGTTCACTTGCTTTTTTAGATGTCTTGTCCTTTCCACCTAAACAATTCTTAGTTGGTAAGCCCTATATGCCTCACTTTGTTCAAATTCTTGATCATTTCTGCGTTTCTTGAATGCATAACAATGTGGCAATCATGATATATTGGACTTCACTTTTTTTATTAAGAAAAAAAAGGGAAAAAGTCAGTTACACGCTTAAACTATCATGATGATCCGTTACAGACTTTTAAAAAGTTAATAGGTATCCATCAAAGCATCATCTAAACACATAAACAAATGATTGAAAGAAAGATATTTTTTTTCCTTTTTTTATACCAAGTTGGTAATATTCCTTGTAGTTGTGAAATTTTCCTCTTTTTTTTCTCTTCTATGGCATAGATTCTTTCTTTCATGCTGTAATTTCTTAAGGGGAATGAACGGATGAATTGTGTTCTTTCTTGTTTTTCTTTCTTTTGATTCTCTTATTTACGCGGTTGAAAAGATTGCACTCTTTTTTTCCTCTGTTTTACACTTCTTTTTCATTGATTCTTTCTATTTCTTTATGAGTTTTTATGCACAATTTGCAGCTGTTACACACATACTTAGTTGTTGTTATATATTCACATGTTTTATTATTCCATTTTGGACCTACTACTTTGTTTATAAATAGAGACTAAAACATTGTGTTTTCTTCAACTTAGCATCATTTCTTAGTTTATTTCGTTGTAAAGAGAGGTGGCCTTTCAAAACTATATTGAAGGTTGCATTTCATAGATATGAGTTACATAAATCCTTCCATGGGCTCTGGTTAGTTTGCAACTTACAAGCTTTTATTTTACTTAGGTTCTTTGCTCACGGACTTTGCATTGTGTCATCCTTTAGAAGGGTTATAATTAATATTTAAGGCCTTTTTGGCTTGATTGTCATCATGCACTGAGATTCAGATCTTTGTTGCTTCGATTAGAAACATAAAAGTTTAAGGCCTTTTGGCTTTAATTTCTAAAAAGCAACTTGACATTGTGGTAGTTATCAATGAGAGTAGCATTTTCGTTAGTCTTACATTTGTTGTCTCTTTTTATATCTCTGTCAAAGTAATTAACTTGGTTAACAATATTACAGGAAGTAGGACGGCGAGGAGGACGATGGAGTTTGGAAGGACATATGTGGTGAGGCCTAAAGGAAAACACCAGGCTACAATGGTTTGGTTACATGGCCTCGGTGATAATGGCTCTAGGTAGGTTCCTTTTTGCTATTAAGACGAACATTTTATGGTTATTTTTTAAAAAAGAATGTCACATTTACATAGTCTTGTACTTCCTCCAACCAAACTTTATCTACAACAAAGTCATGATGGACAATATTATACAAATAACCAGAACAACTTCTTTGCTATTTCTTCCTTTTATCACTTTTTGAAATGTAAAAGCAACTACAAAAATAATCACATCACTTACAAGCCAGATATTCTGTTTCTTAGTGGAGTTTACTGTACCAATTGTTAGAATAAAGTTTGTAAAGAAGTGTGAGTTCATTGACAAAACATGAGAAGAAAAGTTGTTTTGTTGTATCGGCTAATTTGCTTGTTTCTTTTTGCAGTTCTTCTCAACTCTTGGAAAGCCTAGCCCTTCCTAATGTAAGTGGTGTAACTCGGATAACATTTTTGCTTTATGTGGTTAGATGGTACTCGTCCTAGACGATGATTGTTGCCTATATAATCTTGCAGATCAAATGGATATGCCCAACTGCCCCAACTCGTCCCGTGGCTATACTTGGTGGATTTCCTTGCACTGCATGTAAGAATGAACCTGACAACTATGACATAGTTACCTTTATAACTTCCATTTATTGGGAACTTCATCTTATTCCAGGGTTTGATGCTGGAGAACTTTCTGATGACACTACTAATGATCTCGAAGGCTTAGAGGCGTCAGTTGCACATATTGCAAACTTATTGTCAACTGAACCTGCTGATGGTAAGTTTCTTTACCATGCATAATTATAGACTGTTAAAACTACAAAGACTATTTGTATGAAAATCAATTCACTAAGTTGATGACTACTAATCATGTGAATGCTAAATCGACCAAATACTTCGCACAGGCTCATAGTGTTGCGCATATATATATATATATCGTCCTCTCTGACCTTCCCTTTTTCATACTAGGGTCTAGATGAAACCTAACAAATTCAGTCCTTTTACTTGAAATTGTTTGGTCAGACTGTTTTATTTGTCTGATTAGCAGATTACTATGTCTTATACAGTTAAACTTGGTATTGGAGGCTTCAGCATGGGTGCAGCCACTGCGCTCTACTCAGCGACTTGCTTTGCCCATGGAAAATATGGAAATGGAAACCCTTACCCTGTCAACTTGAGGGCTGTCATAGGCCTCAGTGGGTGGCTTCCAGGTTCTAGGTGTGCAAATCATTTTTCAAACTATAGCTCTTTTGATTCTCTCTTTCTAAGTTTTCTCTTATATTCCGAAAGACAAATGTACTTAGGAGTTAACAACTGACATTCTGCAGGAATGTGAGGAACAAGATTGAAGGATCACATGAGGCTGCAAGATGTGCTGCATCTTTACCTATTCTACTATGCCATGGAAAATGTATGTACTTTCACTTGCAAATATAGTTATAAAACCTTGACGTTTGTTTCCGTTTCAGAGTTTGTGTCTTTTAGAATCCTTAAAGACCTAAACATTTGATCTGATGTACAGAGTGTCCTGAGTCTACCTTGATCTTTTTATCATTCCACGATACCAAGAAAAAGAAAGTTGCTAGTTAGTTAAGGAATGTGAATTAGTGTCCCATGTCCGAACTACTTAAAATGTTACTTTACGCAAGTATTTAGCTGTCTAGAAGGATGCAACAATATTCTATGAAGTGTCTTGTTGTTATCAACTTGTAGTATAAATTGAGTAATGCGATTCATATGAAGTATCTACAATCTGCATATCCATCTTACACGGTTATCTGGACTTGTTAGGTGATGAAGTTGTTCCTTATCGATATGGAGAGAGGGCTTCCTATGTCTTGAGCTCAGCTGGATTCAGGAATCTTCAATTCAAAGCCTATGATGGGTAACCCCTTTTTCCTTTTCTTGGAGAAAAGTAGTCGTTCTCGCGGTCTATAAAAGATTAACATGAATTACCAACTTCTTCTGCAGGCTTGGTCATTACACAGTGCCAAGGGAAATGGATGAGGTTTGTAATTGGTTAAATGCAAGGCTTGGTCTTGAAGGTTCACGACGATAAACTCCATTACAACTATTTCATTTTCAACAAAGCTGACGAAGAAAGAAAGAGGCTCTGTCATTATACAGTGCCAAGAAAAATGTATGAGGTGTGTAACAGGAAGGAGTACATAGAGTTTTCATGTAGTTAATAATGTATGCTTTATGGTGAATGCTAAGACTTAGTCTTTCAGTTTTGCCTTGAGATCTTCTGTATAATAAATTTTTGGATGTGTGCTATTGCTTATTTTCATTCACTTGTAGACACAAATAATTTGACATTTGGTTCTCTTCAATTATAGTTTTCACTTTCAAAATATGTTTATTTAGAATTCTGATGGTTTGAGTTACTTTAATATGTTACCATGCAAGAAGAATGGGAGTGAGGTTGAGTGTGTTTTTGATGTACACGCAAAAAGTGTATGTTTGAAACTATTTAGCGGTGAGTACTCTTAAACTTTTGACCCTGAACAAAATTTAGTTTAACAAGTTTTTGATTTTTAACCGTGAAAATTTGTCCATGAAACAAGCGAAGTTAAAAGTTCAAAATATCCATTTTCAAAACCTGCTTGTAATTTCCTAAAATTATTCCTATCTAAGAAGAGGTCATGTATCAATAAAAATTCCACTTCTCAACTAAAAGTCTAATAGAAGTTCATAATTCTAACTTCTTAAGACATTTTTAGTTAAAGTATAAATTAGTAGATACTACCCGTTTCCCAATTTACTGAATGGGATATTACTCCATTCATTCTAATTTACATGACAACACCATTTCATTTTTATAACACCTTGACTAGTTTCAAGAATCAGATTCATATAATTATCTAGGTTTTACACTTCCATGTGATATATTTCCAATCAAACTGACATTATACCCATTAGTCTAATATTTTCTCTTCTGCTATAAGTAATAGGATTTGCAAGTCAAATGAACATTTAAACCCAAAAGTGCAGGAAAAATTGTCATGCAATTAAAGTGTCACTTGGACGATTCCTTATAGAATTGCAGACTGGAAAAGCAGGAAGATACCAATTACCAAGTAAAACCCGTTTTACGCGCTAATAAGTTTCATACAAAACGGAACCTTTTAACATATGTAGAAGAAAGATTGCACTTATAACAGAGTTGGAATTCAGATTTTAAGAAGAAAAGAATGGAAGACATGGACCCAGACTATAACGGTCAGTAATAAAAGAGCGAGAGATAACATGAATAACATAAAGTCAAGACCTAAACTCTACCCATACACTAGAAGCATGACCAATTTGAGTGCCCTGGCAACAGATTTGTGTTTCTTGAACTTGTTGGCCCTTGTTCATTGTTATCAGAATCTGATGCCGGTCTTCTAGATCTCCTGTTTTGTGGTCTAGCACCACTCTCTGATCGATTGGTGCTCCTCCCACCAGCATAGCTTGGAGACCAATCCCATACCGAAGGCACCAAGGGAGACTCACTCAGGAAAGAGAAAAAGAACTCAAGTTCGACATCCAGTGACATATCGATCATTTCATCCAATCCCGCCTCAGCCTCTGGGTAGTGACTATCTAGAAGGTCAAATAGACCAGTGTCAAGAGGTAGGTCAAGAGGCAGGTCTGCTAGGAAGTCATCTACAGAGTGTGTTTGATATGCATTGGCATCTTCAAAGTGTGTTTGATATGCATTGGCATCTTCAAACTCCCTTTGAAGCCCCAATCTTGTCCAATTAGACTGCCGCATAGGGTCAACCTCAGATGGCCTTTCCAAGGGATGTTCCTGCCTTGCATGATTTCTTAGTTCAGCATAGTTACCAGAGAAATTGCA
>JAJOOO010008947.1:0-14046 GCA_029582685.1 Solanum piurae
AATAAACCAAATATGAAAGAATATTATATTTTCCTTTTAAGAAAAGTAAAAACATTTATGGTAATGTTTTGTCTTTTCTTTAAGGAAAAATAAATCTTAAATTATGGTAAGAAAATCAGGGCAAAACCCTAACAACAACTAGGGAAAATGCATTAAAAAAAAGCTTTCAAACTTGACACGAAAATTTACTTTAGTACTTAAACTTTACGGATAACTATTTACCCCCTAATCTCTTTTCAAATGAATCTAAAGTAAACTTTCTCACCTATAAATAGTGATAGTCTTACTTTATTTTGTGTACAAGAAAATATAAAGTGCATAAAAAATGGTCAAAAAAAGAGTTTTTATTAGTAGTTAAAGAAATGTGTTCTTTTTGAAAAGTTTTGGACTCAACTCTTGTCCAAAATTTGGAAGAAACATGTTCTTTTGTAGAGTTCTGAACTCAACTCTTGTCCAAAATTTGTTGACTTAAACATTGTGAATAAGTTGTTGTATCTTGGAGGAGACAAGCCAAGAAGATTACGTTGGACCCGTGAGATTTTTTTATTGCAATAGGCTCGAATCAGCTTAAAGGGAGCAAGATATTCACGACTCAACCTAAAGAGATTTTATTTTCTTCATTTTAGTTTGCAATTGTAATTTGTAATTTCACCAATACAATAATTAAACATTCACCTACCTTGAATTAAAACTAATAAAGTCTAGAAACCATTTTTTACCCCTTTGCATTATTTCTTGCTCAGAAACATAAAAAAATTTCCTTGTATGTTTTCTTCATCTCCTTCTAATTTTTACTTATATTTCTTGCTCAGATACATAGAATTTTGTCCTTATATGTTTTCTTCATCTCCTTCTAATTTTTATTTATCTTTTCTTTATATTATTAGGACTATAATCTTATTCTGGATTTGAGTAGTTATTTACATAGTTATTAGTTTACTTATCGCGATTACATATGCTTTATGTTGTTTGCTATGTAAAAAGCAGATTTTTATTGAAAAGTAATAAAATGGAGCTATGAAGGTAATGCTTTGTTAGTTGTCTATATTTTTCCTTAGGATCAAAATTTACATTTTATTTTAATTTTTTTAATCACAGATTAAATTAAATGTTAACTTACTTATGACGATTATCAATGTTTCATGTTATTGTGAACATTACATATATTATTAGGTAGTGAATGTTTATTGAGAAGTAGCATGGAGCTATGGAAGTAACATTTGTTGGTTTAATATGTTTTTTTTTTCATTAGTAGTTATAACTCTACAAATAAACATGCATAATACATTTTGGTGAAAATTCAAAGGTTTAAACTTTTAAATGTAAATTTAGTTATATTTTTTCAAATCAAGTGAATTTGAGCCTCAATTTTTTTTTTAAAATGCTAGACAATATTCCTCCACTATATTGAAGAGAATAAGATAAATTTTGTTATGTGTGATGAAAGAAAATTGTCACTTAAGTGTGAAAGTTCAAGTCATTGGAAATAATATCTAAAAAATTTAATAATTTCTTCGTAGGGTCTTTATAAGTTTTTTTTTTTTAAATATAGTTCTTATTAGTATTTAAAACATTAAATATGCTTAAATACAGACATATAATTATGATTTTTAGGTATTAAAAAATAAATTATGTATCTAATGATATTTTATGACCGCGCGAAGCGCGGCCTATTTCACTAGTATATCAAATAAACGTAAAATCTCACATGTTCACCATTTCCGACAAATAGTACATTTGCTTCGAGTATATTACTATAACAAGTTTGTTGTTTACTGAAAACTTAATTGATACCGAATCTTCTTGTCACCAAGAGATCTTGCTAATAACGTTCAAGATTTAATAGTATATATGTATCTAATAAAAGTAAAATATGTCTTAGATATATACGTACAAAGTATAATTTATTGTTAGGATCAAAATAATTAAGTATCATCTCGAAAGATGAGAAATGACAAATATACAGAAAGACACATACATTTAACGTGGAAGCAATTCACTTTTATACAATTTATTCACACAAGTGTTAACTCACGAATTCTCAGAATACAAAGAGGTGTTAACATATTACTTGTGTCTCACAAATTTTTCATCTAAACAAAACTCTCTAGCCTCTACGACTGACTATATTGTGAAACAAAGATTAAAGAGATGCACACAAGTGTTAACTCACAAATTCTCAGAATAAGAGGTGTTAACATAATACTTGTTTCTCACAAATTCTCCATCTAAACAAAATTCTCTAGCCTCTACGACTGACTATATTGTGAAACAAAGATTATATTGTTAATGATACTAAATTAGAAATATATTTTGAATGCTACTAAATAAGAGAAATGAATAGTCACTACAATAAAAAGGTAAGGTTTTCCTACAAGAAAAAGGACCAGCTGGAGACCTAATTATGCTAGAAAATCAAGACAAATACCCACATTTATGGAAATAAGAACAAATACCCACAATTATGACGAAGGTATTCAACTAATAAGCACATAGGAGTCACATGATATATATCAATTTATATATATATTGTTGTGCCGTAATTTTCCTAACCTTTAGAAAAATCACTTTTTGAAATGTTCTAAGTATAAAACATTTTAAGAAAAATACTTAGAAAAGAGTCGCCACTTAATTTTTTAAAGAAATTAAGAAAACTTATAATTTTCAAAGATTTAATCAGAAAATATCATTTGAAAATATCAAAGAGGGTTCGGAGTTCAATTTACACTTCAAGAAGATTTTTAAGGCATTTGAAGTGTCTGCTAACATGCGATTGACCTGCGATTTGACTAAAATATATTTGACTATTTTTAGGAAAATAATGATTTAACATAAAAAAAATAACTTACAATATTTGATTAACTTTGAGAAAATAAATAAATGACACATTTTATTTCATTTTTTATCTTTTAGAGAAAGGAATCCAAAATGAAACATTTGAATTAAATACAAGTGATTAGAATTTTAATAAAACTAGATTAATTAAAATTTATTTAAATCATTTTGAAATAATAATTTAAACCAAATTAATAAATTTAATCATGAGACTATTTTAAATCAATTGATAAATAAAAGCTTTGCCTAACTTTTGAGGAAAATGACTAAATAAAAAGAACATTTTTTTTTTCATTTGAGGATAAGCTTTAACTTAACCATTTTAAAGTAAATAAAATGATTAACTGAAGAGGCGTTAAAACATTTTATTTTTTTTAGACCGGAAGATTTTAACTCACTTGAAGATAAAATTTTGACCAATATACTTGATTAATAAATAAGTGAATACAAAAATGAAATGTATTAAAAGTAAACCAACACAAAGAAAATAACGCATCTTTTGGGGAATCTAATTAAGTTAATCAACAATTCTAAAGTTAGAGTTAATAAATAATAAACAATAAATAATCACAATTAAATAATTGAGAGTAAGGAAGAGATTGAATTCGGACCCTTTTGGTCTAAATTCACTGTTGGAAATTTTTGGGGTTATATCCAATTCCCGTTTTTGTATACACTGGCTGTATATTAGTGTATATCAGCATGTATATCAGCTCTTTCCGTGTATCTCCTGCTTCCGAACACCTGTATTTTACCTCATCTTCGTGTTTTCGTATTTTGGACCTGTAATTGGATGTATAACGAGTGTATACTGCTGTATACAGCCCAAAATTTAGGCTTTTGAACTAATTTCCGGCAGTATGTTGGAGCTCTGGAACTTGTAACAGCTTCTGAATATATATGGAGGCTGACTCGAGAAATAGGGAAAGCAAAGATCGAGCCTTCATGGCTCAACTTGGTAATGCAAGGTAGATAAATCCACCATGGACTCAAAGGGATTCACATACACACAAAGAGAAAGAAAAGGATTAGAAAAGAGATAAAGCTTTCAACAAATATATGATCAAATGATTTACTCATGATGGAGATAGACATACACACAGTGAGCAAGTAAGTACAAGTCAGAAAAATGGAATGAGAGGATTAGTTTATGCACTATTTTTAAACCAAGGGAAATTTTGGCATTTTTTCATTGCAAATTCAATTGTAGCTAACTTTAGACACCAAGAATTGGGGGATAAGCATGTAAAGATAAGGTATCCCTCTATTATTAACTTAATCAAATCAAGACATACTACGCCAAGAAATTATTGTCACACTCAATCTTCTAAAAAAAAAAGAAACTGACTATTGCATAAATTAATTTGAGAACAACTTATTGTAGCTTAAAGCAAAACAAGAAATTAAGGCATTATAGACCTACATAAGAAATAACCGGAGGAACGGAGAAGCTACACTTGACAATAAACCAAATTTTTATTTTTATCTAAACCATATTTCGAGTTCATGTTCGTCACCAGATCCTCAACAGCCAAGATATCATTCCACGTATATCAAACTATAGGAAATCCTAAATCACTATCCCAATGATATCAAAATAAAAGCATAGTGAGGAGTTGGAATTCACAAGAGGCAGTGGGCAAATATGTCATCCATAATCCCAAATATGACCATTAACATTTGTCTCAAAGCAGATGTCTTCTTAAAATTCTCTTCACAGAAATCAAAGAACATGTTAACATCTAACTTATGAGCTTTTTTTTTTTTTTAACTTAGATAATATTAAGGGAGACATCTTGGCATACAAAAAAATAATAATTAATCAAACACCTCAACTCTTTTCTTAATGGACAACAAGAATTCAGCACAAACAAATGAAACTTAGATGACTAACTACACTTATTAACAACAGCTTGAGTAATTGGAAAGAAAACAATCATACTACCTATGAATCCAACGAGAAATCATTACGATCAAAGTACTATATGCGAACTAGAAAATTTGTCGTATTGACTTATTCATTTAACTTGATACGAAATAATGAAGAAAATGATGTCTAACACTAAGCATCAATGCAGATTCACGATCAGTAGGCATAAGCTAAAGTTGATAAAGATTTGAAGCCAACCGCAACAATGCTATAAGAGTTAATACAATAAAAATAGTAGCAACCGGAAATCGACCTACATACACATTCTAATCATGGTTGAAAACGAAAAAAATAACAACTTAATATAACAGGAACTCCATCTTTTTACTGGAAGTTAGCAAGAACAAACAATGAAACAAGCCAATACTGCTATATTAAGGGTGGAAAGTTAAGATTTAGACGAGTAAAGTAAGTAAAATTTAATCAGCCACATCAAACAACAAATTACAGTTAGAATAGGAAAGGACGCAAAGAATGAAGAAGTATACCTTTTTCGGAGCAACGAACAGGAGCAAACGAGTTGGAGAGTAGCGACTTCCACCACAAAATCCAAATACGACTAGCAAACAAGAAATCCGGGCAGAAATAGAGCGACTATGTTTCGGGATTTAGAATCAAAGGATTAAATGTGAAATTCTAAAGTGTAAAACGACTATTTGCCAAAAATTCAAGCTCAAACTCCAAACTCTTCCTCCTTTTTTTCACTTGCGTGTAGAGGGTTATTTATAGGCCGAATTTGGGATTGAAAAAGGGGGAAACGGATTGAAAAGATTGGATGATTTCCAAATTTTGAAATTCAAAAATCTCTTCTCAAGAGATAAGGTTGCCAGATTTCGACGATTTGGTGGGATTTTTGCGTGAAGAAGACGATATAGGGGTCGTAGGGTATGGATGCTGTCCGGATTTGTTGGGATTCACTGCGCTGGACTGCTGTTCGTTTCTGGGTTTGGTGTCGTAAGGAAGAAGATGAGGCGGTGGGGTCCGATCGTTTGGTATGTTGTACGTATTGTGGCTGTATGTTGGAAGTTTTCTGACGGGTTATTGTGATTTGGGCTGCTGGTTGGAAGAATGGGCTGAAAAGAATTGAATTGGAGGAGGAAGTAATGGGTTGCTGGATACCAATAGGCCCAAAACTTGGTCTTAAAGAAGTGGGTAAATTCAATTCCAACCAATTTAGTTAAGGTTTAACCATATGAATCTAAATTATAGCCAATTGGATTGAATAAGTTAGCCAAATTGAGTTGATTTAGCGAATTCGGCTAGAATTAAAATAGGATGAATCAATATAATTAATTTACGAGCTTCTTAATCTTAACGAAATAAAATTATTTAACTTAATTATAAACTAATTAACTCAAAATTATAACTATAATAAATCTATACTAATTTAATAAAATACTTATTAAAATAAAATATTTTGAGACGGTTTTTTGAACATTCATAAATATACTAATTATATATAATTATATAAAACATATATATTATTTTAAAATTATAAAATTGACAAAACTTACATAAAAATATTTTGAATTTCATAAAAGCTAATTAATTCAAAATGATAGCCATCACTTTAAAGTACACTAAAACTATAAAATATTTTGACATGATTTTCGAATATTTATAGGATATACTTATTTCATACATACTTATACAAAACATATATGTTATTAAAAATACAAAAAGTGATAGACTATTTAAAAACTTGCAAAAATATATATATATATATTTTATTTATTATTATTTTATTTTATTTTGAAAATTTGTGAAACTAAATCGTTTGAAATTGAAGAAGCTCGATGATTAATTTATATTACGGATGGTCAAAATTGGGTGTCAACAGTCAGTACAAAAGGAGGCGAAAATATAGAAAAATTGAGTTGGGAGGGATAATATGATCTTAGTTAATTTAAAATGGGTGGGTGGTATTTCAGTCATAGTTTAGTTTAGGGGTATTTATATCTTATCCCTAAAATGAATTTATTCAAGGAAAAAGGTGAATTGCATTTTAATATAGTCAAACCTACAACTTAGAGGTGACAAAAAATGAATAACCACACAAGCTCATTTTTTTTAATTTTATCTTTTCCATGTCAATAAAAAGAACACTAGTTGCTACAACAAATTTTCTTTATCCTTTGACTTTTTCGATAAATTTTTCCATTGAAAAATAGTAGATGTCAAATACTCTCTTTGTTTTTATTTTTATGTGTTCACTATATAATTTTATTTTATTTTACTTTTACTTATTTTTAGCATATCAATAGAAAAATTGTTTTTCTTCTTCAAGTTTTACCCTCAACATTAATCACTTATTCACTAAATTATTTTTTGAGATCTAAAATTATATATCAATTAGTATGAACATTATGATAAAATACTCTTATTACTCATTAATTTAAGAGATGTGCGAAATTCAAAGTGATCTAATAAAATTAAACGAAAAAGGTACAAATATAAATGGAACCCACAAAAATATTTCATGACCCCAACTAAATGTGAATAACTCTGAGCAACATGAATTGTGGTGTAGTGATGGACTGTTTTATTCTTAATTAAATGTCTCGAATTCAAATTTTGAATATAGAAAAAATCATGTTAGATTTGGGAGCGTCATGCCCGAATGACCCCTACCATACGAGATTCAAATTTAGTCGGAGCTTCAATATATGCTTCAAATATCGAGTGAAAAAATAAAAAAATTATATATAAAAGAGAGGCTTGAGAACTTGTGGGTCCACTTTCATATTTCTTCATACACGTTTTAAAATTGTAAAATTATCTTTCTCTGACATGTGGGCTCGACTTTACACTTCCTTTAGTTGGCTATCTTTTATATTTGCTTTGGTACACACTCAATTTAGCAATTTTGTACGTGGCCAATCATTTGGTGATAAAAAATATAATACAATTACAATATTAGAAAAATTGTATAAAATATCAAACTATTAATTCAAATTAAATGCTATAACCACAGTGATGTGTCGCGAAATCATGGCACATTTGATGCTTAATAACTATGAACTAATACTGGAATTAAGTGAAATTTTGGATTATTTGATGGGTTTGTTTAAATGTGTAGGCAGAATCCGGGTTGTATAGAAAGGTAGAAAAAGAAGTAGAACTGATGTTGACAAAGTGAAGTTCACGGCCAACTGCACGGATCGTTTACTCCTTTACGGTCCGTGGTTGATCTCGTGAAAGTAAGGCAGTGTTGGGCCTTGAGAAGATGAAGAGCAGGAATAACCAAGTGAAGACCACATACCCCTTCACGGGTCGTGGTTCTCTCCACGGTCCGTCGTGCCTGTCGTGGTGTAGTTTCCAGTGAAGGCATTGAGGAGTGGAAGAAAGTTGAAACCCAAGTGAAGACCACTAACCAATTCACGGGTTGTGGTCCTAACTGCGGACCGTCGTGCTTGCCGTGGTGCACTTTCCAGTGATCAAGTTTGAAGGGAAATGTTTGGGAAGTTCCAAGGGAAGTCCACGGAAGGCTTCACGGTCCGTGTAGCCCTCTACGGGCCGTAGAAGTGGCCGTAGAGCCACCCAAAATTTCAGTCCTAGTTCAACTAGGACTCATTTTAAACATTCTTTTTTGAATTACTTTAGGTCGTTTTTGTATGGATTATTGATTATCTTACGTTTTACGAAGGAGGAGGATATTACTCTGAGTTTTGGATTTTAGATTCAGATTATTGTTATCAGTTTGAAGTTTGGATTTTGATTATCAGATTATCAAAGTGGTTGTTGATTTCTTAACATGTTTTCATTCTCCATTACTGATTCTTTACGTGAAAATATGAGTGGCTAAATACCACGACTGGGGGTGTGGGATCTATGACAACATTTTAGTTGTGATTCCGTAAAACGAGTAAAGGCAGTATGTGTTTACAACATGTAGTTTACAACTTTCAATATCATTTTAGCCTATTGAGTGCACACATTAGATAAGCATATATCTGGTGTTTGTTCGAGAGAAGAATACCAGTTAGGAAAAAGCTGAACTAAATTAACAACGTGGAGTTAAAGTTGGAGTTCGAGAGAAGAGAATTTTAACACCATATCAATGTAAGTGAGGTTGAATGTTGATAACACTTTAAGTTCGAGAGAATATGAGTGAATATTATCTGATTAGGCTGAGAAACATTAGATAAATTTAACTCGCAAAGGTTCTATAAACATTGATTTGCCTGACACTCAAGTATCGGGAGAGCATTAGAACTAATGTCATAGTGAACACAAACCTAGTTTCTTTTGATTAAATGAATCAACTTTACAACGAGATCGTTTGTTAACTGTGAATCTAAATTTTGACTGCAAGTGTTGGTAATAAGAACATCTCAACCAAACCCAATTTACTTTCCGTTGTTGTTTGCTTAGGAAATAATAATGACATTCGAGTAAACGCGAGTGAAACTTTATCTGTAAAGAAATTATCTGTGGGATCGACCTCGACTCTAGTTGAATTCTGTAAATTGACAACGACCGTTTACACTTCTTATTTAAAGTGTAAGTTTGGACGTATCACACAATTTGATTTAATTGTAACCCTTAGCAAACCGTTGCTATTCGCCATTCTCGCTCGCCACTCTCGTTTGTCGCTGACTTTCTCGCCTCTCTCACTTTTATACAAACACAAATGTATAAAATGCGTTTGTGTTTGTATAAAGCTAGAGAAAATTATATATACAAATACATATGTTTTCGTCCTATACACTTATAATTATACAAATACAGATCTTTCCCTGCCCAGTTTTCTTTTGTCTTTCTCTTTTCCTCGCTTTATACAAACACAGATTATACAATTGATTCTTTTGTATATGTATACCGAAACAGATTATACAATTGATTTTTTTGTATATGTATACCAAAATATACATATTAATAGTCATAGCAAACATAAAGTTTGCTATAGAGCGCAATAATACAAACTATAGCTATAGCATACAAATATGATTTTTATGTTTGCTAAACCTAAAATTTACTCTACAATATTCCTATTTTGAAGTAATTATAATTATTAATTACTTTAATGAGCTTTCTCAATTTAAGAAGATTTTTTATAGTTTATATACTTATTAAAAAAAATATTTTTGAATTTAAAAGGGAGCATTCTTTGTTTAGACAAAATAAAAGGAAAATACGAGTCGTTTGCTATATGAGATCCACTTGAGAAATAGGTTAGGGCTGTCATCTATTTTTGCCGACTAATTAACGACTATTCTTCGTTGATGTTAATTCATGTATTTAAGCACGAAATTCTTAATATTAAATATGTTATAATATTTGTGTGATTGTCAAGCTTTTGAAATTGTCAATGTTAAATATATTACAATATTTATATAAATATAAATCGTCACAAAAATTATTTAACTTATTTCTAAATCTTAAAAGAAATTAATAACTCCTTTTTAAATACTTTAAAAGAAATAAATCACATAAATTACAATGAAGAAAATTTATTATAACATAAATTATTAGGTCCGTGCTAACACTCATGACATCTAAGTATAATAATATATAGATGTGCCACCTAATTTTACAGCCTCAACATAAAAGGGACTGACTAGACAAGGATCATTTGGAATTGTTTTTTCTCTTTTTTTTGTTTATAAAGTTTGAAATAGGCTACTTGCATGTGACATTAATTAAATTATATCATTATTCAAGAAAATGACATTCTCAAATTGGGTTTTAGTTTTAGCTCCTGTTGGTATCATAGACACGAAGATAAGTGCATGTCTACAACAACAACATAGTAGCTAGCTAGTACCACTATATATACTTTGCTATCAATTAGTCTATGTCTTATAATAATCCCATTCATAATCCATGTGCAATATACATGGAATGATAGAGACTTAAGGGACCAAACATAATGCTGCATTACATTTCTTTTGACCTATTAATGCTAATGACAACAACTCTTTTTTAGTTTTCTAATTAGGGACATATAAATTTTATCGCTAAACAATGAAAATCTCATACTAATCCGTGTAAAGGGTGGAGATTTGGGTCCAGTGCTATAGTATTTGTTCAAGTTCTATTATAATGGTCTTGAAATAATATTTTCTTTTTAATTATTTGGTCTGTAAAAATGAATATATATCTTGAAGCCCATGATATGTGGGAAATTGTGATGGAAGATATATCCTTACAATTGTGATGGAGGATATATCCTTATAACCTCTCTCGGGAAAATCTTATTCTTGCTAAGATTAAATCTCATTTGGATGAAAAAAAATTCAAAACCAAAACTGTAATGCAAAATTCAGCCGCGGCTTCGATTTTATCTAAAATCATTGCTTGCACGCAAGACAACAAAAGAATCTTGGAAAAAACTAAAAAAGAATACCAAGGGTGTGACCGAGGCAGACTAATACAAATTTTGAATTTGAAAAGGAATTTTGAATCTTTTAGAATGGAAGGTGATGAAACTATTGTTAAGTGTTCTGGCAAGATTTCTTTAATTATTAACAAAATTAGATTGTTTGACGAGGATTTAAAAAATGACAGAATAGTAGAATTTTTTTTGTGACAATTCCAGAGAAATATAAGTCTAAAATTTCATCTTTGAAATAGTCTAAAGATCTCTCTACCATCATCTCTATTGAAGAACTAATAAGTGTTCTTCAAGCACAAGAATAAAAAAGAGCATTCGGACAAAATTTAATTTTAAATGTCCAAATTATATATAAATGCTTTTAAGATAATATTTTCTTCTTAATTACTAACAAAACAATATAAAATAAGTAAAAACCACTTATTTTTCAAAAAATATATACTATTCTAAATAACACAATTTCATGAAAATCATTTCCCCTGAAAGCTAGGGATAGTAATAGGGCTGGACGCGCGAGTGTGTAACAGCTTGAGCTTAACTTGCAAAAAATTTAAATCTTTTTTTGCATTCCTATTTTTGTAAATTTAAGTAAAATGTTATTTTTTCAGTTTTCTTGCCTAAAGTCGGATTGTATTTCTTATATATTATAAATAATTGATAAATAGAAATTAGTGATAATTAATGATTATTCAATATTAATATTTTTTGAACAACATTGTTGTTACTACTGACTATAAATCTGTTAGAAACAATGTAAATCAAATAGGCAATTAATTTTGCCGAGACTTGAGATAGACATAGAAATGAGAAACTATAATAATAAATGGTTCGGGTTTCGTTCAACCCACCCTCGCTCCGCACCCACTTTGAGCTTAGAAAATTTTGTTTTAACCCACCTCGCACCTACATGTGCACCTACAAATGTCTAAAGTCGCCCCGCCCGCCCTCTTGCGTTGTTTAATGAAAGTAAATATGGATTTACCATAGATCAAGCGATATCATCTGACATTAATATTTTATCAGAAAAATTTATTAAATATGCATAAATAATTGTATGGAAGAAATAAATGGTCAAAATGAATAAATGGTTGACTTGATTTTTGTTTGTGCCTCACCTATAAAAGGATACATCAAACATGTGCTTTTAGTTTTCTTCCTCTCATCTTATTTTCTCCCTAATGAAGTTGATTAAGATTTATTTACGGAATTAAAATAATGATGAGTTTTTAAATAATCGTTTGATGTCTGATATAGAAAAAAGAAGTGTTTAATTTATTTTTAATGAGATTATTGAATATATTTTTCAAAAAAATTAAACTAATTGGGAAGAGTTTAGTTATATACGTGAGTTTTTTTTTTTTTTGTTTATATTGTGTTCTTTTTAAATATGGTTTTGTAGTATTTCATTTATTTGTTCTTAATTTTAAAATGTGACATCTCTAGCAAAAAAAAATATCCTGCCTAAGTTATTGCATGAAAGGATCTTTACACATATATATATATTGGCTATTTTTAATTTAAGTGACTGGGTGAGCAATTATTTAGGTTAATTATCTAATTATTCATGCAAACTGAGAACTAGAAGAATTTGTTCCATCTAAATGCAAACATCATTATAGATTTGCATGAGCTATATATTGGATGGGCCTTGTGGGCTTTCACTTAGTGACTGCAAGCAATAGTGTTAATTAAGTGAGGAGAATTTGACACCTTATATAACTTAAAAGATATGAAAGCTACCTAATTACGCAAACATTTCAGTCATATTTATTAATTCTCCCTATGATTTGGAATGGTCGCATATTATCTGATTAATTAATAATTTCATTTCAAATTTCAAGTTAAATGTATCTAGATACATGTTCTTTGCAACCTCATAAGCTGAAATAGGAAGAGAGGCGAGCAAAAATGATTGGGAGGCAAGCGAGATTTATCTATATATCCCAGATACATGTGAATCACACTAAATACATGTATCTAACATTAGATACATGTATCTAGGATACCAGTTACGTGAGCAAGATAGGAGGGAGACGAGTGAAATTTGTTTAATATGTATTCTAAATAAATGCAAATCTACTTGTATACAGTGTATCTAAACGAATTACACCTAATTTTTATTCCATATATTCGAGATACATGTATCTGAATGTGCCGGTAACATATATCGAAATCTAAAATCTGATAAGATTCATAATATTACACCCAAAAAAATTGACAACAAATAGCTCTTATGATTTCATCTTCCTCTTTCTCAACATTTTTCCTCAATTCCACCCTAAATCTCTTTCTCCATCAATCCCTCAATTTCCTCTTTCATCGGAAAAAAATCAGGTCATCGGGAAGCTCAATTTTTTCCACATTTTTCGATAATTTATTTCTCCACAACTATCACAAAATTTGCTTAGTTCATCACTGACAAAACCTTATAAAAACTCAAAATTTGAAATCACAACTAAACTCTAATTTAATTTTTTCAACAGTTTTTTTTTTTTTTTGAGTGAATGTGGTTGGAATCCGTTGAAAATACCTTGACTTTTTATACACTAGTAAATATGAGGAAAATCAGATATGATCTGAGCTAATTTGGAATTTCAGATTTTAAATGGAATTGCAAAACATCAACACAATCATGTATATCATGTGTGAATATTACATACATAAAATACATTTATCATGATTATACAAAAATATACATCAAATACACCGATATACAGAGACAATATACATTGATATACAAGAAAACACATATCAAAATTTTTATTTAGCTTCCCAAAGATGTTTCCACGCTATTACACAAACACCGAATTGATTTAAACATCTTTCGGATTTTGAATTTCAAAAGTGGTAATGCAATTGACCTTTCAAAAGTGATGTTAAAAGTGTATCATATAAATATGATAAATGTTAAGATATGAAGGAAATTTTCTTCAACTTTAGATGT
>JAJOOO010008948.1:0-19006 GCA_029582685.1 Solanum piurae
ATATAATATATATTCCTAATCCTAAAAAGATAACATATATTCAATTCGTAATCCGCCTATGTTAATCATTAAGGTGGTTAGCATTAAGAAGCCGCTTAAGTGATACTATATAGATTCAATTTGTGATTAAATATTAATTAATTGCTAATTTGTTGCGGACGAAAGGGATTATTGTAATTTATAACCAAAAGTTGGAGCCATTGACATCTTCAAATAGCTAGGTAGGACAGAATATTTTCAGCTTTAGATGATTTTTTAATTTTTTTTGGATTTATTTAACAAATTACACTACTCACTCTACTATCCAGTTGTCTTGTTTGTCCTCCCATTAATTAAGTGGGAAATAAAAAAGATCCGTATAATTTTCCTATATTATATGCTCTGCCGAATTTAGTCATGGGATTGGCCTTTGTACGATTACCATATGTGGACTCTAGGAAAAAGTCTTGTAACTGAAATATATACTTGTCCATTATTGATTTTGCACAATTCTTAAAAAACTATAAATAGAATAATAATATTACTATATCACCATTTGAACATAAAATAATACAATATCTTAAAAAATATAATAGAGAAATGATCACTATAATAAATGACAAGTGTTAATTAAGTGTACAATTATCTATTGATTTCATAAAGTGAACAAGTATTATTGGACATCCCAAAATAGTATAAATTATATGGAAAAATGACAAATATACCCCCGAACTAACGTAAATGGTATCTAAATACCCTTCGTTATACTTTTAGGACACTGATAACCTTACCGTCCGGGTTGTATATATATCCTTTGATCTAACTGAGAGACATGTGTCATAATCTTAACCGTCTATCCAAATTTGTTTATTTTTTTTATCCGTAATTAAAAAGTCCATTCAAATAATTATAACCCGAAAAAAGAACCCCAAAAGACCCAATCCCAAATAAACTCCATTTTTCTTTTCTTCATTGTTCCATTAACCAACTGCAACCAATTACCACCTTCACGCCGAAATTTCAAGACACCGCCGCGACTCATCTTCTCCGATGAAGCTCACAAACTAAATCACTTCTGATTGCTACTAAACTCTGCCTCCCTCACTCCACAAACCAAATCACTTCTAATTGCTACTAAATTCAACCTCCCCCTCTCCGGTGAAATCAACAATGCAACGACCTTTCAACCACCATGAAATTTGACCATCATGAACCCGTCTCACCTTCATTGTTGTCCCAGTAGCACCGACGAACAGAACCAACAAACTTCAAATGGATTTATAATCGCAAAAGTTATACCTTTTTTTTGCGTGAGTGAATTTCGAATTTATAAACATTTGGGTGTTGTCGATTTTTAGTAGCTCGTGATGATTTTTTAATCAAAACCTCTCACTAATATCTCACAAGTTTAAAATAAATCGACAAGTCTCTCTGTCCTTTCTCCCATCTTTCTCGAAATCAATATTGTTATTGTCGCATTTTTGTGCTACCTTTATCAGGTTTATCAATTACACAAGGGAAGAGCATATATACTTGGTTTTTTAATTATAATATGGGCGTTGGTCATTTTTTTTATGGAGCTTTCACTAGAGAAGATGAAGTCGCAACGGTGTTGGTGGAATTTCGGTGTTGATCTATTTCGTGGGGTGTTTGGATGGTGGAACAATGAAGAAAGGGAAAATGGGTTTATTTGGGTGTGGGTCTTTTGGGTATTTTTTTTGGGTTATACTTATATTGGTGGGTTTTTGGGTGGCTTTTAAATTATGGATAAAAAATTAATAATTTTTGGATAGGTCGTTAAGATTATGATACGTGTCTCTCCGTTAGTTCAAAGGATATATACAACCCAAAATTTGGACGGTAAGGGCATCGGTGTTCTAAAAGTATAACGAAGGGTATTTAAATACCATTTACGATAGTTTGAGGGTATATTTGTCCTTTTTTCCTAAAGGATAACTATTGTTGGACGGAGGGAGTACGTCATACTCCCTCCATTTCAAATTAATTGAATTGTTGAGATATTTTTCATTTTTCAAATTAACTTAATTGTTCAATTTTCAAAACTACTTTTAGAATGTTCTTCCAATTTTACCCTTTATTAGTTAGTATTTGAATTAGTTATTAATTAATGTTTAGTTATTTTAATCATAAATTTGACAATAATTAATAAGGATAAAAATGGAAAATTATGCCTAATTTATGTCTTAATCGTCTTTTCTTAAATGATGTGAAACACCTTAACAATTCAATTAATTTGAAATTGAGAGAATAGTAAATGAGAAGACGAATTAATGGATAAAATGAGGAAATGTCCTTGAGGCAATTATTTTGGGAAGGCAAGTGTTAGACAAATGTTACAGGCACAAGACGGCCTAGCACTTGTTTAATTTTGAAATGCATGACATTGTTATGATATTTCCGCACCAAAAGTTACCATACTAATTAAATCCGGGCAGACAACACAATTTTCACGAATTTAGGATCTAATTGCGTGTCTTTTCGTGAGTTTATAAAATTATTATCCGTATTAGATTTTTATTTCCAGATAAATAATGTAATTTGTGCATGATACATTATAATCAAGTAGATTTGCATGTATACGGGATACACTGACTCTCTTTCTCGCCTATCTCCCTATGTATCTATATTTAAGAATATCTATTATCCTAGATACATATATCTAGTATGATACACATGTATATGAGATATGCTTGTTCTCTTGTTCGCCTCCCTCCTATCTCACTCGTCTCCTTTCTCTCTCGCTTACCCCTCTCTCTATGTTATATTTCAGAGTGTATTTGGCAGCAAAAATACATATATCTAGGTGTATCTCATTTGAAAATGGGAATAAATTTATTAATTAGTGAGACAATATGTAATTATTGAGAAAATTAACAAATATGATAGGAATATTTGTGTAATTAGATAGTTTTTTCTTTCTTTCAGGAATTAGATAGTTTTTCTTTAGAGCAACTTTCACATATAGCAAACACAAAATTCATATTTGTATGCTATAACAAAATTTGCATAATTGCGCTCCATAGCAAACATATATATGCATAATTCGCTATACATATACAAAAAAAACAGTTGTATAATTCACTATACATATACAAAGAAAACAGTTGTATAATTCGCTATACATATACAAAAGAAAGCAGTTGTATACAAAAGATCAATTGTATAATTTGTGTATGTATAAAACGAGAAAGAGAGAGGCAAAAGAAAACTGGGCAGAAAAATATTTGTAATGTATAATTATAAGTGTATAGGACGAAGATATATGTACTTGCATTTGTATACACAATTTTCTCTCGCTTTATACAAACAGAAGCACAATTTATACATTTCGTTTATGTTTGTATAAGCGAGAGTGGCGAGTGAGATATGGGAGAGGGGAACGAAAATATATGTATATATATAATTTCCTCTCGCTTTATACAAACACAAACACATTTTATACATTTGTATTTGTATAAAAGCGAGAGAGGCGAGCGAGACTGCCACCAAACGAGAGTGGCGAGCGAGATTCCACCAGGGAGAGTGGCGAAAATAGCAATAGTTTGCTATAGGGTACAATTAAATCAAAGTATATTTATAGCATTTAATTTGAATTAATAGTTTGTTATTATATATAATTTTCTCTTTTCTTTAATATCATTATAAATTGGTTTGAAAGTGTCTGGTCCATAGAATTTTTTTACATGAAAAGAACTAAAATGAAATAAAAATTCAGGCCCAAATTTGCACTCTTCGACCACTAAGCCCATGTAAGTTTATAATAGGGCGGGGCAAATAAATATAAAATGCCCTAATAATTCCAGGTGTAAAAAAGAGGGTCTTATCAGTCTCTCTGTGGGCAGTGGGGATAAACAAGATTTTCGCTTCAGTCCCCTTTCAAAACCTCCGTCGTCGTGCGACGATCGGACCCACGGATTGACACCGGCGGGGGTATAGTGACCCAAGAAAAGATAAAAATGTCGAGAATGAAGGTTTCCCCAAATTCCGTAACAGGTTAAAGAACCCTAAATCTTGGAGAGCCGCTTTTTGTGGTCAAGAAACTTGTAAGTTGGATAGGGCTTCTATGGCTCCTATTGCAGAATACGATCGCTAAGTAACAATATTTTCCACGGAAGATACGCATATCATATGCCCCACAAACAATCGAATTACTGGTCCAATTTTACACTTGGAGTACACAAAAATGAAATTATTTTTACGAACATAATAGTATGCTAATTGCTAAATTTGAATTGATTATGTAATGAGTAACAATGTGCTGTATTCCAAATGTAATAGTATATGCTTAAGATTTTAAACAATGTCTTTAGTAGTTAATGGAGTAACTTTTAACACGAGTAAAAAAGAAAAGGATATGGAATATGATGAGTAAGGTGGCGCCATAACGACCATAAAATTTATCCAAATTTCTACCACCACCCAAACACCATCTTCCAATCCAGAGAAAAAACATTCACTATAACTCTTTGAAAGTGTGTGTGTTGAAAGCTTTGAAAGAGTGTGTGTGTGTTGGCTGGTGCAGAAGGTGGACAGCTGCAATGGCTATGGCAATAGCTCTTCGGAGGCTTTCCGCTACAGTTGACAAACCGGTTAAGAGTCTCTACAATGGTGGCTCTATCTATTACATGGTTTGTATTTAATACTTGTTTATTTATAGTAGTAATACGTATTACTTTTCCTTAAGTTATCTTTACTTTGCTTTGTTTGTTGCAGTCATCACTGCCTAATGAAGCTGTATACGACAAAGAAAAATCTGGAGTCTCTGTAAGTTCGTGATGCATTGGAATCAATGGGTTATTTGAAATTATACTTGTGTTTTTTTCATTTCTGACTTGAAATGTTGAATACTTTCAGTGGCCAAAGCAACTGAATGCTCCACTAGAGGTTGTTGATCCTGAGATTGCTGACATTATTGAGCATGAGAAAGCACGCCAATGGAAGGTTCTATCTTCTTCTCTTCTTTTTTTCTTTCTTTTCCATCTCTCACTTACTCAAATTTTGTTCAATTACTTATACTGATAAAAGCTTACCGCAAAGGGATTAAGGCTCAGCTTGTAGTAAATTAGAACATTTAACCAGTAATACTTGGGAACCTGTGCCAAACATTGATGTTTCAATTTCAATAAACAAGTCTATATGAAACCTCTTGCATGCTTTCTCTGTCGAGTTTGTCGCACGAGGATTATATGGTGCGGTTTACTTAGTTTGTGGGCTATTACACTGGAGCAGGGTCAATCATATGTGCACCCTAAGTGTAGTTGTTGCGGGTTCCCTTGTCATAAAAAAAAACAAGTCTATATGAAATTACTTTTAGATATTTTTAGTATCGGTGATGTCCATGTCAGTTTGCCCACACCTCAATTATTCCACCAAATATTGGCTACCTAGCATCGGTACAGCTAATGGGGTACTCTGCCCACAAAGGCTTAGATAGATGGGGAAAAATTACCTGGTGTTGTTTGTGTCGGCTGGGATTTGGCTCCTTGTCTGCCATTGTTTTGACTCACTTTATTGTCCTCCTGACTACACCTTTAAGTATAAATGCCTTTCAGATTACTTCGTGGGGAGTTCCAACTTCCAACTGCTGAAATTAATTTAACTTATCAATCTCCTGTTAAGAGCATTGAATGCTTAACTAAAAATTCTTTATCAGTAGTGAAAAGGCAAGCTAAGAATTAGTATATAGTATGTCTCATTTCTTGTACTCTTCTTATCACATATAGCATCCATTCTGCTAGTTGTCTTTCTTTTGTTTAAGATGCAAAGAAGCAGTTAGCTATGGAAGTTAAATGTCTTACCAAAGTTCAAAATGCTTTCTTTAGGGGCTCGAACTCATTCCTTCAGAAAATTTCACTTCCGTTTCGGTGATGCAAGCAGTTGGATCAGTCATGACTAACAAGTACAGTGAAGGATATCCTGGTGCCAGATACTATGGAGGAAATGAGTACGCAGAATGTTTGCTATTTTTCAACTCCTAAGATTTTTGTCATTAACCTCTACTTTCATGTCATATATCAACTTCAGATTTTATTTTAATATTATGAAAGAATGGGTGGCTGTCCAGGTACATAGACATGGCAGAAACCTTATGCCAGAAACGTGCTTTGGAAGCATTCAGGTTGGATCCTGCAAAATGGGGAGGTAATAAATTTTGTTCAATTATATTTCATCGCCTAAATAGTGCTAGAAACTAAAAGTACTCATTTCAATTAACCTTTTTTTTATTGCAGTGAATGTGCAGCCTCTATCAGGATCACCCGCTAATTTTCAAGTTTACACTGCATTATTAAAACCTCATGAGAGAATCATGGCTCTTGATCTTCCTCATGGTGGACATCTTTCTCATGGATATCAGGTGCTTCTATATTTTGTTGTTTCTTGTCGTATATGACTGGTTTCTGTTGTTGCAAACTAGTACCATTACTTAAAATAGTGTGGGCACTTAAGAAGCTTGCACTAGTAATTGTGGTGTAAATACTGTACTCCTTCCAGGGTCCTTTGTAATAGGCAATTAATGTTTTCTGGGCTTCTATGAGGTGCATTTGGTTATACTACTTATGTTCCTCTGCCTTACCATTCTCGTGGATGAGGAATTTCACTCGGACTTAGGCCAACATCCCATAAATTTTATCTGATATGTGTGTAAAGGACAGTTTAAACTGAAATGCTGTTAAATGTGGCTGTATGCAATTTCTGTCAGTTGGTTCATAAATTGCATTGATCTTTGTTAGTTAAAATGTTGGTGATGCTTTTCCGCTTTAGAAGACCAAACTTTTCTGCTTTAAAATCACGCATGATCTTAAATCTGGAAGTTATTGCTGGTAAAATTTGAGAAAAATGAAGTTAAAACACATGTGAATTGATGCATATATGAGTCCATGTCCCTATTATGTTCATACATTCCGTACAGATCTGGAGTTAGAGTCAGCTTATTCTTGGAAAACCTTGATTTCTTCTTTCTAGTGCAATTATTGTATGATTTAATTTTAGTTACATTAATACAGCGTGTCTTCTGTTTATTTATCACAGACTGATACAAAGAAGATATCTGCAGTCTCTATATTCTTTGAGACAATGCCATACAGACTCGATGAGAGCACTGGCTATATTGACTATGACCAGGTAGTTTTCTGCTTTCTTATAGTTCTATTCATTCGATCTCTACCCTTCACCCTCTCCTTTTGAATGGTGTACCCCTATAATCATATTCAGCATTGTAAATCAAGTTTCCTTTTAAGAGTTTGTTGTCATTAGTTATGTAGAGGCTCAAAGCATAATATAACATGATGAAAACTAGAAGTAACTTAATGTGATATCAGAAGGTCCATCTTGATTCAGCATAATGATGTCCAGATAACTTGTCATTAGTATGAGACAATAAGTTGGAGCTAGCATTGCCTCCATTATTATATTTTTCAGATTATTTTGATGTTTCTTTTACTTCTTATAACTGATTTTTCGTCTGGTTATGTTAGCAAGTGTAAAAGAAACTTGTCAGTCATAAATGTTTATTCAGATAATTAGTACTATTGAAGGCTAATCCACTTTACTGTGTGCTTGTAATGTTAGATTTTTATTAACGGATACCTATTCTCTTTAAACATTTCGTGGCTCTTATTTTTTCTGCAGCTCGAGAAAAGTGCCACACTCTTTAGGCCAAAATTGATTGTTGCTGGTGCTAGTGCCTACGCACGTCTTTATGACTATGACAGAATCCGGAAGGTTAACTTTACTTTACCATAGTGCAATATTTACTTAATTGTCTATATTAAGTTAAGTTGATAACTTGATAAATTTTGGAGAAGGCATTTGAACTTGTGCCTTTTTGCATATCTGGCAGGTTTGCAACAAACAGAAAGCTGTTTTGTTAGCAGACATGGCACACATTAGTGGATTGGTTGCAGCTGGAGTTATCCCATCACCATTTGATTATGCTGATGTTGTCACTACCACAACCCACAAGTCCCTTCGTGGCCCTCGTGGTGCTATGATTTTTTACAGGAAGGGTGTTAAAGAGGTTAACAAGCAAGGCAAGGAGGTTAGTTAAAGAGCAGACTTCCACTTAAACTGTCACCTCAGCATCACATCTCCTAATATTTAACCAGTTTCATATGGCCTATTAACTAGTGTCAAAACTAATAGCATAATTATTTCATGCTAATTTTGAAGGTTTTCTATGACTATGAAGACAAAATTAACCAGGCAGTCTTTCCTGGACTTCAAGGTGGTCCCCACAATCACACCATCACTGGCTTGGCAGTTGCCTTGAAACAGGTTTCATATCTTTACAACAACATTTTTGATAGTTCAGTTAATTGTATAGCTACTGGCTAAGTAAAGGATCTTCTTACTCATTATTTAGGGATGTGAGAGATCTCTGTGTGCTAGCCGAAGAAATAAGCCTTTTGAGATTTAAGAGCTGAAGGCTTTTGACCTTAGTTCAGCAAATGATTTTGTGAAACAAGCAGAATACAGAGCACTTATTGTCCCGGAATTTCACTAACACCCGCAGATAGCACTTCTGATGTCTTACTAAATTGTTCCTTTTTTGCTCAAAGTGTGAAAAACATATGATTATATGAAGCAGCTTGACAAGGAATGCAAATTAAAGCTGGAAAAGTCTAAAAACAAAGATAAATGTCATTTATGTACTACTGTATTCAAAGAGTTTTGAGGTTTTGGAAGAACCGATCTCTCTAACCATGGGAAATTCTTCTTACTCCTTGTTGGCTTCAATACTTTCTGAAATAACTTCACTAAACTCGAAAAGCATTCCATTTTGCTCTTGAGTATTTTTTAGGTGATTATGAAAATTATTGTGATGGTGCTTGTTCTCACTATGCTTCTAATTTACTAAATGCAGGCCACTACTCCAGAATACAGAGCTTACCAAGAGCAAGTTCTCAGCAACTCCTCAAAATTTGCCCAGGTAAGAGTCAATGAAATATGCAGTTCCCAACAGAAGCATAGTGAGATCCATAGTTTATTTTTAAAAAAAACTATAAATTATGGTTGACTCATTATCTCCATAATATTGCTTTCTTCATTGCTGCTGCATATTTTTCAATCCTGCAGGCTTTAGGGGAGAAGGGCTATGAACTTGTCTCTGGAGGAACCGATAATCACTTGGTTTTGGTGAACATGAAAAACAAGGTAAAGTACGAACTCCTAGGACAAGGGAGAAACCTTCCTCGTGAGTTGTCTGTGAGGACTACTAAATTTAATAATTGCTTTTGATGAATTAAAATTTAAGCAATACAGTTATTACAGTGAGCTTTTTCAAAGATCAGCTGAGATATTAGTGCATGAGGTTGCTGCATGTTATATATTGACATCTGTTATGCTCTATCACGAAAGAATAATACAATGCAAGTTCTGAGCCCGGTCCTTTTACAGGGTATTGATGGTTCCAGGGTTGAAAAAGTCTTGGAAGCTGTACATATTGCAGCCAACAAGAACACCGTTCCTGGAGATGTATCTGCCATGGTCCCTGGTGGCATCAGAATGGGTAAGACCTCTCTCTTTGATATTTTCTTCATCAGTTATTCTTCCTTGTAAACAAACTCAGTAAAACTATTGTTAATCAGGAACTCCTGCACTCACTTCTCGGGGATTTCTTGAGGAAGATTTTGTTAAAGTTGCTGATTTCTTTGATGCTGCTGTGAAGATAGCAGTGAAAGTAAAGGCTGAAACTCAAGGTGTGTAAGATTCCAGCTATACACGTTCGTGTAGTTAAGTTGACCTATTACAAGATGCAACTCTCCTTATTAAGTATGATATGGTAACCTGAAAAATAAAGTAATAATCTGCAATGACCAATTGAGCTTTACCAATAGTGTAAATATTCTTAACACTATCAATGCATATGAATTAAATCTCATAAAACAATACCTTGTCTATAGATGTCCGACGTGTTAGGTATACATAGGTATGTGTTGTTCCTTTTATTATCACCCTTTAAGTTCTTTAGTAAGGGCTTAGATTTTGTTACCTCAAATGCTTGATCATATGAATTTGTGTGGTTTTTTAAAACTGCGAACTACTTTCACTGTTACCATAATATCATCTTCTTGTATCAGGGACAAAGTTGAAAGACTTTGTAGCAACACTAGAATCCAGTGCTCCAATCAAGTCTGAAATTGCAAAACTCCGTCATGATGTGGAGGAGTATGCTAAGCAGTTCCCTACAATTGGGTTTGCGAAAGAAACAATGAAGTACAAAAACTAAGAGGGTACATACACAAGGTACGTCATTGAGGTACTTTGTTTCGTCATGAACTGTCCCTTTGACTATGATGAGCCATAGAGCAATCAAAATTTATGAAAACATTATGGTACTTCAAATCAGATAGCCTGTGATGTGAAAGCATAAGGATCATTTTCTACGCTATGAGATTGGAATATTATCAGCAAATATTCAGGATAATAATATGGATCTCAAAGAAACTTGGACATGTTGGGTTTGCTTGAGTAGTAGTTCATACTTCAGATCAGATTTACTCCTTTCTATCCTTTTCAAATGTGGTTATTTTCCTTGCTCTTCATTTTCATTCGAGACTCATTTGTTTTCTTATCCCGTTTGTGTAACAGGCACCTAATATCCAGCTTCATAAAGGTGAAAGGGGAAGAAAATCCAACCATGTCAAGTACATGTTCTCATGCTTATATATGTAAAGAAATCCAGCAGATGTTGGTTCCCATGTATGTAGTTTATATATTAAACACTTGCAGTCCAACTGAGGTCCTTTTAAAGCAATAAACTTTTGTTACCTTTCATGAATTTTGTTCATTGATTCTGTTATCTCAATGCTGCTTTATTTCCTTGAGATTATCATGTTACTGGCATGAGGCACCTTACAGTGAATGAAGGTAACCTAGTGGACTAAAATCCTACCATATCACTGATACTGCTCAGTAACAAATAAAATATTGCACTATTACTGATCAGGTAGTCAAATAGTTTTCTTGAGCATGATTCTTTAAAGATTTTAGAATCATTTTTATTTACAGTACTTTTTACTCAGTTTCTTTATATGTATTCTTTTCAACTAAGAGATCATGTCTGAATTCATACCCAAATTTTTACGCAGAGTGGTGATACCATGACTACTATTCGATGAGAGCTTGGACAACTTACAATTTAGCTTGTGCTTTTCACGATGAAACTCCATATTGATAATATCTCGCAAAATCAAGTCTCCATACTCTTGATAGATCAAGGCATCAACATATATGATGCCATCTCTTTCAAACTTCTTATATAAGAAGGAAATGACCTTCAAGGAATCTGTCAAAAAATGACCTCCTTCCTCTCTCAAGTTTGGGACCTTTAGCATAAAATATCAAGCTTTAACCACTAGGCCAAGCAGTTCACATATGTTTGCACAACATATGATCCTTTATTTGCACGACATATGAAAGTTTTCAAGATGTACATAACGACATGAAAGCACACATATTGATGATAGTTTTCAAAAGGTACAAAAGCACATAGCTGAAACACACATTGACGCTCGAGATTATTTATTTGCACAACATATGACAGTTTTTAACCTAATAACTTGAAAGCACACATGTTGACGCTCGAGATTGTTTATTTGCACAATATATGATAGTTTTCAAGATATACATAACAACATGAAAGGACACAATTAAAGCACACATATTGACGCTCGAGACTGTTTATTTGCACAACATGTGATAGTTTTCAAGATGTACGTAACAACACAAGACGCACACTGAGGATTAAGATCAAATCTTTTATCAAGTATCAAGCCAAGTATAAATAAATAAGATGTAAGTTAATAAGTCATGTTATAGTAATTAAATAATTCAATTCAATTTGATATATATTAATACATCACATCAAACATATACATTGAGTCTAAAAAGAGAATTACTAGACTTTTAACTTTATTCAAAACTTGTACAAAAAGAAGGAAAAAAAAGGCCAAGATGAAATATAGGAGGATAGGGTCACCGCCAAGCCGAATCCTGTACGGCTCCACTACCACTCCGTCACTTATATTAACCCTCCTCCTCATTTTAATGGCGACTCGTTTTTCTCTATCTCGTTCAGCTCATTTTTGCTTAAGACCCACTTCTTCTTTTTCCCCTTCATCTACCAAAAACCTACTTCAGTGCCGTTCTTGTCCCCTTTGGTCCTCCTCTTTTTCTCTCTGTCTTCACACTTTCCGCAAGTCAACTTCTCCCGGTAATCGCCCTCGCAAATCCATCACCGTCCGATCATTTTCTCCGTCGTCGGCATCCATTTCCAATCATCCTTCTAAAATGTCGATGGCTTCCGATGACAATCCTTTGTTGAACGACTTCGATTTCCCACCATTCGATGTAATCGAAGCCAAGCACGTCCGTCCTGGAATTCGTGCCTTGCTTAAGAAAATAGTATGTTTCGATTTCTCTTATATACTTGGAAAGAACGTAGGGTTTAGTAGCGTGGCGCGTTAATTTTGTGATTTGAGTGTAGGATGAGGAATTGAGCGCTTTGGAGAAGACTGTGGAGCCTACCTGGCCGAAGCTGGTGGAGCCGTTGGAGAAGATCATTGATAGATTGACGGTTGTTTGGGGTGCGGTGAATCATCTCAAGTCCGTCAAAGATAATCCCGAACTTCGTTCCGCTCTTGAAGAAGTTCAGGTTCGTAATCTTGGGGCCTTTTTGCATCACAATCAGAATTTTCTTGAAGAATAATATAATCCTGAACCCCTTTTGGACGAATGATATAGTTTTCTTGAAGCTTGAAGCCATACCATTTTTTTTGTGTATTTTGGCAAAGATCTCTAATTTCTTTTACTCTCAGAGTGTAAAGATGTCGTCTCTTTCGTTCAATCAACAAAACGTGGTTCTTTTCCTTTCCCATGTTCTTGAATTTCTCCCTACAATTTGTTTTGAGTTTATTTTTTTTACATGAACTCTATACCACAACAATCATGAGTAATTTAGTAGTCTTGTCTCTCTGTAGATTCAAATTTTAATTTGTAATATATCTTTTATATTGTCCCTCTGGTTCCATCAAAGAAAAGCAGAAGAAGATTTGAACCATTGATAAAAAGGATATTAATCAGAGTTGTTTGCTGGATAGATAATGATATCTTCTGTTTGACTACACACTTTTTTCAAGATTCAATCTAATATACATCCTTTTATACACCTTTAAGTTTGAGGCTTGATATGTGTCTTATTGCAAGATTCCATGCTCTTTTCTCCTTATCCTCAGATACACTTCTACTTTCATTTGGCTTGCATCACTGATACTATTTACTTCTCGTGCAGCCGGAAAAAGTTGCTTTTCAGCTTAAATTGGGTCAGAGTAAGCCAATCTATAATGCATTCAAAGCCATCCGAGAGTCACCTGAGTGGGACTCTTTGAATGATGCTCGTAAACGAATAGTTGAATGTAAGTTCATGAACTTATTTTTCCTTTAATCTTTTCGAATTTGGGAGGCAGAACTTATTTTTCCTTTAATCTTTTCGAATTTGGGAGGCAAGGTGTCTTTAAGCATGAAAATCTATTTAATTCCTGTTGCAGTCTGTCTAGGACTGTAGTTTTAGTTTTTCTTTTCCTAATGCATCAGGTCCCCTCTGCCAATTTTTTTTGGTAGTTGTGCAGAATTGTTATTGTTTATCCAGTGAAGCTGAGAACTGTATATTACTCCCTCCGTCCCATTTTATGTGGCAACATTTGACCGAGTACGGAGTTTAAGAAATAAATGAAGACTTTGAAATGTTTACCAAATTGCCCTTTAAAAAGTAGACTCACTTTTCTCTCTCCTCATAAATGTATTGGAGTACTATATTTAAGATTAAGTGGGACCAACAAGGGTAAAAGAGAAATTGTATCTTTAAATACTTACCATATAAGGAAATGTGACATTCTTTTTGGGATTGACCAAAAAGGAAATGGTGCCACATAAAATGGGACGGAGGGAGTAATAAAATTGCACGTACAGTAGTTTCTTTGCAACTTCCATGAAGAGTGCCATTTGAGTGAAAATTTGTGTTCATTTTCATTTTCATTTGCTTTATCAGTGCTTATTGGTCACATGATTCCATTAAAAATTCCAACCTACCCCACCCGCCCTCCCCAAAAAAATAAAATAACAGAAAGAAAGAAAAAGAGAAATCAAAGAAGACCCCAAATTCCTGAACTCAAAAAAAAGGAAACATATTTTTAATGTTTAACTTTCTTTTGAGGTCTTTCCAGCGCATTGCCTGCAATTAAATGGTCATCTCACACTCTGCTTCTTGCTCGTGCAGCGCAAATAAAGGAGGCTGTACTAAGTGGTATCGCTCTTGAGGATGATAAAAGAGAGCAATTTAACAAGATTGAACAGGTGTGCTCTGGTTTCTTGTTGAACATAGTCTTCTCATTGTTCTATACCCATCAAATGTCTCTTCTTAAATGCACTCTTAACAACTGGAAAATTTAATGGACTGGTATTAAAGCAGTATATCTACAGGTGATGCCTTTTAGATGTATGTTTGAAGTTATTTTACTTATACACCTGTCTGATTTATGTTGTGGCTGTTTTTCCATTTTCTCTGAAAATATTTTGACGGATTTTTACTTTGTTTTGGGTGGTTGGAGGCTTTGCATGCGAAGTGTTTGTTTATTCAAATCGCTAGATGATTATGTTGGAACTAAAAGTAACTGAGAATATTCCTGTTCAATTTTTACAGATTTTATCCTCATAGTAATATTTTAACTTATTGCAAACAGTCAGACCATTACTGCACAGCTGAAACTGTATTTTAAGTCACTATCTTGCATTTGACCTGAACTTCATTTTGCAGGATTTAGCAAAGCTATCTCAGAAATTTGAGGAAAATGTTCTAGATTCCACCAAGAAGTTTGAAAAATTAATAACAGATAAGAAGGATATTGAGGGATTGCCTGCCACATCTCTTGGTTTGGCTGCACAGACAGCAGTGTCTAAGGTAACACAGAAGCTCTCTTTGTGGATGTTTGACAACTGAATTAACTTTGGTTACCTTATCTCTTATGCGTTCTCCTTCGCTGCCTGTGTCTAATAACAGGGGCACGAAAATGCTACTGCAGAAGACGGGCCATGGATCATCACATTGGATGCGCCAAGTTATATGTCTGTGATGCAACATGCAAAGAATAGAACTCTAAGAGAAGAGGTGTACCGTGCTTATATAAACCGTGCTTCTAGTGGAGACCTTGATAACACTGAGATAATTAACAAAATTTTAAAGCTTAGATTGGAAAAGGCTAAGCTCCTTGGATACAATAACTATGCTGAGGTATACATTTTTTTTTAAAAACTCACAATAACATCTATGTTGTTTAAATGTCTTTTTTCTTTTTGAAAATTAAAATGGTTTACGGATACAGGTAAGCATGGCGATGAAAATGGCCACTGTTGAAAAAGCTGAAGAGCTTTTAGAAAAGCTTCGCAGTGCTTCTTGGGATCCTGCAGTTAAAGGTAGGGCCTATAAAAGCATCTCAATGGTATTTGAGATGTAAACTATACAGTCTTTTTTATGAGCTTTTATGTTTTTGATTTACTTGTTACTTCATCAATTCCGAGTTCCTTACTAGATATGAGGTAAAATAGACAAATCCTGATAGATGATAAAATCTTTAAAAAAAAGTTGTCTTTTCTTTTTGTTTATTTATTTTGAAAACAAGATACCACTAACCACCTTATTTTTTGTGCTTTGTGATATGAATTGCTTTTCTTTTTTCTCTTCTCCCCTTGATGCAACCAAAATAACTGGTTGACCTCTCTTAGCTGGCAATGTTTTGTGTTTACAAGCTCTTCCCTTGATCTATGTAGATTTGGAAGACCTGAAAGATTTCTGTAAAAGTCAAGGTTCTCCAGAAGCTGATGATCTGAACCATTGGGATATTACTTTTTGGAGTGAGAGGCTTCGTGAATCTAAGTATGAGCTAAACGAGGTGGGCCGTCTCTCTATTTCTCCCCCGTTTATTTTTGTGTTCAAGAAAAAATGAACCTTGAGTCTAACTTAAACCAAAAGTTAGCTTGAGGATTTTCCCAAGACCATAAGACCATAAAAGCAGACAACAATTCTTTTCGTCAACCAATGTGAGATACTTGACAGTGTTGATTGGAAACAGTAAACGATGTGCATGTGGATGTGCAGATGTGATTTTTTCTTGTACATTTTTTGAAATGCCTTCTTCTGATGTCTGTTTATCTTCTAATAGTTGACGAGTATTGTAGAAGCTTTATGCTCTTCCTAATCATCCTTTCTTAAACCAAACTTTATAACGAATTGAGTTGAAAAAATGACAAGCAATGTACCCTTCCTTATAGTTTGAGACCATTACTATCTTGCTAAGTAGAATATATTTTGGCTTCATTATGGTGTTTCTTTACACATGTGTATCATTGTTCATTTTAGCTACAATTGTTTTAGTACTTGCTTTAGTAATAACTAATATCAACACAAGTCCCTTCTCCTTCTCGTTTGACCAGTAAGTAACAAGTCCCTTCTTTGGTTTTGTCAATAGACCACTCTGCCTCTAGCATTCAATAAATGCTCTACATTGTAGAACTTCCTTTTGATACTTGTGTACAGCTCTGAGTTCACATGCTGCTTATTTGCAGGAAGAACTACGCCCATACTTTTCGTTGCCTAGAGTTATGGATGGTCTTTTTAACCTTGTAAAGATGCTGTTTGATATCAATGTTGAGCCAGTTGATGGATTAGCTCCAGTAAGACTTAGTTCACTTGCCTTTCCTTTTACCTTTGTTCCTCCTGCTCCTGTATGCAGTGGCAAATAATGTTGTGCACCGATGTGTGTGATTTCTAGGTTTGGAACAATGATGTCCGGTTTTACCGCGTGAATGATTCCTCTGGAAGTCCTATTGCCTACTTTTATTTTGATCCATACTCTCGTCCATCTGAGAAACGTGGAGGTGCTTGGATGGATGAAGTTGTTAGCCGAAGCCGTGTATTATCACGAGATGGTTCCAATGCTAGATTGCCTGTTGCGCACATGGTTTGTAATCAGATGCCACCAGTTGGGGATAAACCCAGCCTAATGACATTCCGTGAGGTAATCATGTGTTTTGACTCTTAGTGCCTTCAATAAGCTATTGTGCTGCATGGTATGACTATGATAGCTTTGGCTAATCTCCTACTTGTTAGGCTTTGCATCAGAGTGGGTTTTTAAGTAATTTTCTTTTGGGTGGATATGGGTGGTTGTGTGAGGGACATGAGCAAATGTTTTAGCAGATATTTTAACTAATTTTAGGTTTAGGAATATTTCTAACATAATGTAAATGATTATGTCAATCTTGGGTATTACTGTGTAAACACAGTATCTTCTATTCCTCTCTTTCCTTATTATCTGTGGGGAAACATCTGATGGCCGGGTTTTCTCTTTCTTCTTTTATATTAAAACCCCAGGTTACAGTGCTTCTTCTCTCGAATCCTTTTGTTCAAGGTCTCGACAGACAGAAAATTTTATGTACTCTTGACTTCTTCATTAGCTTGTTTCTGAGATACATGATGCTTTAGATCATTTGCAGGGTTGTATCTATAGTTCATGAAAATTTATGGCAATATAGTACCAAACATTTACTTTTACACAAGTAAAGTTACCATCAGGCGTGTTTTTGGTATTGAATACGTTCTGCTTTTGTAGGTTGAGACTGTCTTCCATGAATTTGGACACGCCCTTCAGCATATGCTAACTAAGCAGGATGAGGGTTTGGTTGCTGGCATAAGGGGTGTAGAGTGGGATGCTGTGGAATTGCCATCACAATTCATGGAAAATTGGTGCTATCACAGGTACAGTGATGTCCTTGTAATGATACTTGATCCATTTAGTTTTGGTTGAAATACCAAGTAAGGTCTCCACTTATGTTTCCAAAACAAAAAAGGTGGACAAAATACTTTTTCAAAATAGCTATTTTCAGAGGGCCCCTGCCTGTTATGCCGTATGCGTGCCTAGGTCACTTTCAAGCTTAAGAAAAGAAAGGAACAAATTGATGAACTCTTAAAACATTATCAAAAGGATTCTTCTAAAACCAAACAAAACAATACACCACCATTTAATCAACTCTTGTTTCATATGCTTTTTATGCTGTCTGTCGCTTCTAAGATGTCTCCATGCCAACATTCTCTCTCAATAAGTTACTTTTCAATGCAATTAATCTTTATTGTACTGAGTTTATATATGTTTGACTTTGTTTAGTTTCTCATAAATTGTACGCTTCACTTCAAAGGAGCCTGCACGTCACTTTTTGCTTCAAGTCACACAGACCTTGTCAGATTTTGCGCTTCACTTTTAAAAATACTGCAATAGTGATATGGTTGAAGAAATCCATGTTTCTTTTCCTTTGAATCAGTTAGTTGTTGATTACTCATTCTATTGATGAGCTGCTCTGCAGGGATACTCTGATGGGTATTGCTAAGCATCATGAAACTGGAGAGACACTCCCAGAAGACATATACAAGAAGCTTCTTGCCGCTAAGACTTTCCGTGCTGGTACCTTAAGTCTTCGGCAGGTGAGAACGGCCCCACTTTTCTCTTTTCGAGTCCTCTCTTACTTTGTTTTTCCAATAATAACTGTTTGATTGATCTTCCTTTCAACCATTATTGTATTAGCCAACAATATATATTCCAAAGTTTTCATGCTCTATTTCTTTATATAAAATAATTCATGTCTATGATCGGAGTCCTTAGTTTCCCCCTAAAACTCTTGGTGGGAGACATTAGTCTCTCCATAACATGCAGGTTCAAAACCTCCATGGGCCACCCAAAAAAAAGTCTCTCCATAACATGCATTTAATGTATACTATTTTTCTGGTTCATTTCTAATATTCTTTTGGTGTATTAAAGTTAATATACATATGTTTTCCCTTTCTATGTCGACTTTGAAATTGGAAGGGGAGAGAAACAAGATTTGAATGCACACTTTCTAAATCAGGTCTTCAGGAATAGTGACATTTTGCTGGATGTATGGTTTATTCATGGTTTGTCTTCAA
>JAJOOO010008949.1:0-10237 GCA_029582685.1 Solanum piurae
CCTAAAACCTATATAGCCACTCACATGATGGAAGATGTTTTACACTCGCCTCCAAGTCATCATTATGTCAGCGTCACGTCAATAAATGATCAGATCCATAAAAAAATATAAAATTCCATGTCATTTGATTCCTTCTTCTTCATTATCAACACCCACTCCATAACCACTAAACCCACTTATTTTAACCATTAAAAGTCATAGCAATCACCATGAAAATTATAACCCACCACCAAATTTATCTCTTCACTACCACCGGATTTAATATCTACTATCAATTTTATTTTTCTTTCAATCCAAATAATCCAAATAAATTTGATAAAACATGGTCCAAAATCTCCATTGAAGAAACTACCTAAATTTTGAACTCTAATTCGAGAAGAATTCAAAATTGGGGTCATTTTTTTCTGATTGAATTTGGGTTAAGATAAAGACTGATTGAAGTGAGAAGGGAAGAGAAGGAGGGAGGGTGTTATTGATGGAGAACTGAAGCGACATAGACGTTGTGGAGAACTGACGGGGGGGGGGGGGGTAGACAGGGCGGGGTGAGGGCTGGGGGTAGGGATAGGGATAGGGGTATGACATGGATAATTGAGGAGGTGATGGTAATTAAATTATTTATTTATAAATTTTTTTTAAAAACTCTAATTTAAATAATGCTCTTTATATGTTGCCTAAATTAAATTCTTAATATGCAATCTTTTTCTCATTACCGAATTTCAAGTAATTTATTTGAGTAAAAAATGAAAAAGAAAAAAAAATCTCTTAATACTATACAAATTAATGAAAAACACTAAAAAGAATTCTCTGACAACTTAAATATGTTGTGAAAAATGATAAAATTTGACTCTATTTCATAAAGAAAAAAAGAAATTTAATTTTAAAAAAATATCAATTTAAGTTTTAAAGTTAATTAACTGTCTCTACTAATTAATTATAAAATGTTCAATTAAAAATACACATGTGTCCATATTAATCAAATTTTAATACCTTTTTTCGTATCTTACATGCCTCTAAGAGAGTGAACACACGCTATGTGCCACCTCAACACGAAAGGGTGCGTTTATTACACTTTAAAATAATTCAGGGGGTAATAGGTCTCATGTATAATTAAGGTGTGTCGTTGGGATTTCGCGTATAGTTGAGGAGGGTACTTGTGCATTTTCCCTATAGAAAAACTATTTTAAATATCTCATAATTTTTTTAATTGAATCTTTATTTTAATTAAATTAAAATGTACGTATTCTATTTTTCAATCAAATTTGTTACCTTTAAAGCGGAGCTGAAATCCTTAATTAGAGAAGAATCTTTTTGTTATTTGTTAACTATTTTTTTTTTAATTCAATCTTTAGCTATTATATTTTTTTAATATAATCCACTAAAGTTAAAAAAAAAATCAAATTAAAATAAAATAATACCTAAATTAAGAAAAAAAAAGTTTGTTATTTGTTACTTTTTTTGGAGGGCTGAAATCTTGAATTGTTATTTTTCTTTAAAATCTTACAAAAATATTGTTGTTACCTTTATTTTTAATTCTGTAAAATAATACGTAAAATAAAATATAAAATATAAAATATAAATAGATAAAATTAAAAAAAAGTATTATGTGAAAATAGAAAATAAATTTATTGATGAAACTTAACCAAACTTATGATATATGCTAAGTAATTAATAAGAGATACATAGGTGTAGATATGAGAGGGATATTTTAGTCTTCGAAAAAATAATTTTTTGCTTCTGCTTTTGCTTTTTGTAAGAAACATAAATTTTTAGTTTCTTCCCAACAATAGAAAAATTGTTGTTGCTTCCATTTTAAAAGCAACTTTAAGGATTTGCCAAACACTTGATTTTTCTCAAAAAAAATACTTTCTTTTCTCAAAAAAAAAAATACTTTTGGCCTCCTAACAGCAATGCCAAGCAGACTCTTAACTAGAATATTTTATTTAAGACTTTAATTTATATAATACAAATCTACTATTTTTTGTTTACAACACTAACATTTTAATTACAAATATGACAACTTATTAAATATACACAACTTTATACGTTTTTATAACTACTTTTTTTTTATTTAGTGGGTTGATTTGATGAGACTCATTATTTATAGTTTTTTAAACAATTATAACTGGATACATTTCTTTACTTATTATTTTTTCTCTTTGTTACTTAGCACAATTACAGGTGTAAAACTATTTCTCTCTCTCTTCAATTGCGTTTTTCCCCTACTTTTTAGATTTTTATGCTAATTTTTTAAGAGTGAAAATTTATCATCTAATTAATATGATTTCTACCATTAAACACATTCCTTATTAATTTGATGCAATTATTATAGGGAAACAATTTTTTTCTTCTCTCTTTAATCCATTTTAATTCTTATGAGCATATTTCTTTTTAATTATCTCTCTTCAATTTTATATATGTTAGTTAAAAAAAAGGATGAGTATATTAAATAGTACATACTTTGTGTTAACATTGACGACCATGCATTTTCTTTGTAACCGTAATAAATAAGTAACTTACACCAATATATAATCAAATTTTCTTCCTATTATAAATCATTATACTCAAAGCACCGTTTTATAATTTTAATTTTGAAAAAGAGTATATTAAATAATGTACATTGTGGCTTAAATTTGGTTTACAATTATTTGTATCCACAATGAATAACTTATACCAACAAATTAAATTTCACACGAAGTAAAAATCATGATTATAAAATAGATTTTTTATATATTCCAACTATATATTGTCGTACACCATAATATCAACAACTATCTACCAATATTTATCATAAAAATTAATAAATAATTATACCAACATATATGAAAAAATGACCAGTGTTAATAAAAATAAAATAATATTACAAAGCATTATATCTATGGTATTGTTTTACAAAGAAGGACCAACATATCAAATAATTACACCATAATATGTATACAAAATATAATTTTACACTATAAAAAAGCATTTAGTTGAATTATTTTCGCAATCTTAATTAAGTCATCATAGTTGGTGTTTGCTTCATAAATGACTCCTTTAATCTTGAAATTCAGATACCTTCATAAAATAAATTTTCTAAATAGTGACACACATACTAATTCGATATAATATAATCACTTATTTACATTTTTTAAAAATTAAAAATTAATTAAAATGGTGTATAATATAATGACACTTTGGTGTACAGTTAAATATGATATATAATATATGATGTACACCAATATATACACTATAAACTAACCAAAAAATTATTTAATGATAAAAATACATGATATAGAATGGTATAAATTATGTGCAGAAGTGGTAAATATAGTGATAAAAATTATAAAATAGAATGGCTTAAACCTATTTTTTTGTATAAATTATGTGTAGACTTGGTATATATAGTGGTAAAAATTATGATACAAAATGGTATAAACATGTTGTTTTTCTTGGTATATATTTACATAATATGGTATACATTATGATGACAATTTGATATACAATTTTTTATTACACCATCATTTGCACCATAAACGAACAAAAAATAATACAAACTAATTTGTATAAAATCCTTAATTACACAATGTGCACGTGTTGGCTTAACATTGTTGTCCTACTATATATTTACAAATACATAATGTGCACGTGCTGGCTTAACATTGTTGTCCTACTATATATTTACAAATATATATACCAACATATATAAAAAAATATCAGTGTTAATAAAAATTTCTTACATAAAAAAATAAAATTACAAAGTATTATATCTATGGTATTGTTTTACAAAGCAGCACCAACATATCAAATAATTACAGCATAATATATATACAAAACATGATTTTACACTACAAAAACACATTAAGTAGAATGTTTTTTTTGGCAATCTTAATTAAGTCATCATAGTTGGTGTTTGCTTCATAATTGATTCCTTCAATCTTGAAATTCAAATACCTTCCTGAAATACATTTCCTAAATAGTTAGACACACACTAACCCAATATAATATAATCACTTATTTAATCACTTATTTACATTTTTAAAAAAAAATTAATTAAAAGAGTAAATTTTTGATTTAGCAAACATGAAAATCATATTTGTATGCTATAGTTATAGTTTGCATAATTGCGCTCCATATCAAATTTTATGTTTGCTATGGAGCAGCAGATCTGTATAAAAATCACAGGCAACTTTAATTTGTATAAAATCGCAGACATCTGATTTGTATAAATCACAACCATTTGTATAAATCGAACGTTTGTGTCTATGAAAATTGTATTTGTATATGTATATGTTCTTTATGTTTGTATATCTGCATAAAATTTGATTTTGTATACAATTGAATCGAAATAAAATATTTGTATATCAAATCTCTCTCTCTCTCTCTCGCTCACTTTATACAACACAAACTATACATTGTAATTTGTATAATTTGTGTTTGTATAAAGCGAGAAAGAGAAAGGCAAAAGAGAACTGGTATGGAAAGATCTGTATTTGTATAATTATAAGTGTATAGGACGAATATATATATATATATATTTGTATTTGAATATACAGTTTTCTCTCGCTTTATACAAACACAAACACAATTTATACATTTGTGTTTGAATAAAGTGAGAGAGGCGAGGGAGGGTGGCGATCGAGATCTGGGAGAGTGGCGAGCGAGATTTTCTGGAGAGAGAGGCGAATGACAAGTGTTTGCTATGGATTGCAATTAAATGAAACTGTGGTTATAACATTTAATTTGAATTAATAGTTTGCTATTTTATACAATTTTTCCTAATTAAATGATGTATAATATAATGACACTTTGGTGTACAGTTAAATATGATATATAATATATGATGTACACCAATATATACACTATAAACTAACCAAAAACTTATTTAATGATAAAAATATATGATATAGAATGGTATAAAACTGTTGTTTTTCTCGGTATAAATTATGTGCAGAAGTGATATATATAGTGATAAAAATTATAAAATAGAATGGCATAAACCTGTTTTTTTAAAAATAAATTATGTGTAAACTTGGTATATATAGTGGTAAAAATTATGATATAAAATGGTATAAACATGTTTTTCTTGGTATAAATTTACTTAATATGGTATATATTATGGTGACAATTTGATGTACATTTCAATTTGATATACAATTTTTGATATACACTATCATTTGCACTATAAACGAACCAAAAAATTACAAATCAATTTGTATAAGATCCTTAATTACACAATGTGCACGTGTTGTCTTAACATTGTTGTCCTACTATATATTTACAAATACATAATGTTTTATTTAAAAACAACGACAGATTGGTTTTAAGAGTCGCCACTTAATTTTTAAGAAAAATCAAGAAAACTATTTTTTCAAAAGATTAAAAACAGAAAATCTAATGAAAATATTAAGGAGGGTTCGGGGTTCATATTAGCATTTAGAGAAAGGTTTGAAAGCACCCGAAATGCCCGCTAACATGCGGTTATCCAATAATTAACTATTTCGCTAAACAGTTTTGAGAAAATACACAAACTTGAATAAGAGAAAGTAAAAATATTTATTTAATTTTATTTTTTTAATTCAAAATGGTTATCTTTTGGGGAGTTGAATTTTTGAAACCTTAAGATTAACTTTAACAAATAAACACATAATGACAATTAAGTAGATAAGGAAAGAAGATTTGGGCCCAAGTCTGGATCTGTCTGCCTGGACCAGTACTTGGGCCTAATTTTATTTTTGTGCCTTCGACCCATTTTATACCTGTCCTAGGCTAATAAAATAATAGCCAAAATAAATGGGCCTTCTGGCCCAATAATTACAAAATACAATTGCTGAAATTTTAGGAGGGCTTTTGGCCCTCTTTCTGACTATATACAGTGTATACAACTGTTGTATCACACTGTATACTATTGTTGTATATATCAGCTTCGAGACCTGCAAATTTAATTTTCCAGCCATGTATTTCGATTTTATTGACCCGCCAGACTCGATAAGAGGTAAAATTGGACCTTCGTGGCCCAACTTGATATGCAAGGAGGGAGGGAGTCCAGTGAACTCAGCCACAACAATTCATGCAAGAAAACATAGAAAAAAGAAGAATAAGAATTAGAAGAAGTGGAAAGTAGAAACCAAACTGATTCAATTAAATGAAAACATAAGAATATTATAGCATTTAAAACTAGCAATGAGGATATTCACACTATGGTAAAATCTCAATATAATGCTGCAATTCTAACCATCACATTTCATGATCAACTAATTGCTTCAGGCAACAATTGCAAGAGAAGATAACTAAGAAAAGAAGCAAAGCAACAGTGAGAATTGACAAGTTATAATACTTAGCATCTGATCAATATGGTATTAAGACAAAATTTCATTTATTTATTTTTTAAGCAGTGACAAATAATTAAGGGCATTATTTACGAAAACAATGGGTGTAAATAACCATACTCCCACTCCCTCATATTCTCCTCAACTAAACAGTCCACTACCCACTCCTATATCCACTAGACTACTACTACAAATACAACACTAATCTTCGTCACACACAAAACGTACCGGAACACATAAGAAAAAAAAACCAGTAACATACTTCCTTCTCCACCTTTTGTCAAACTTGACAGTTTTACATTGTCATTTTTTGACTTCGATGTTCCTACATCCAAAGAAAAATTGTTAGTTTGAAATACTGATTTGTGTTGGTCTTGTCTTTATGCTCCTTCATGCAGTGGGCCTACACACTCGTCCATCCTTTGTGAGATAGTCATGATGGAATTTTTGAGGACCCTTCTCAAAAATTTTGTCCCAGTATAATACACGGAAAAACTCTTGTAACTTTCTTTCGTTAATTCTGAGGTTGCTCATTCTGAAATTATGAGGTCCCTACTCAAAATTTTATCCCAGTTTGCCTCAATAAGTGACAAATTACATTTTTGTGAAATTTTTTAGATGATCTCAAAAATTCTGTCCTAGTTGCACATTTCAAAGTGATATTCGACTTGATTTTCTTAAAAATATCATCTCGTGGGATTTTGAGATCCACTCAAAAAATCTACCCAGTTGCATTTGATCTTCAGTCTTGACTCATTGAAGAAGTTTATCTTCAAAAGAATTTTTGAGATCCTCTCAAAAATTCTGTCCCAGTTTCCATAATAAAAGAAATAGAAATCTTATGGGAAATATGATCGAGCCGTTGTGGCACCTACGTATCCCATTGAGGCAGAAATCAGGTCAAACTTAGTTCCCTCAATCGAGGATTAACAAAAATAGGAAATTTTGATAAGGAAACGACCGAGGCCGACATAGTCCGCCTACATGTCTCATTCTTGAGAATTCAGGTCCGACGTAGTTCATTACAAGGAATGTGCAATAAAATGAACAAAAAGAGATTAAATGTACATTTTCGAAAGAAAGATAACAATGACTTGATACGCAGAATTCTGGCCAATATTGGGCATACTTCTTTTCAACCTTTGATGACGAATATCTTCAAATGACTCTGTTCAGAATGTCTTGTACTTACTCTTTAGCATACAATAAGTTATCATTTGGGGAGGCTTAATCAATATTGATTAAATTATTGTTGATCATGTTTTGAATTTTGTGCTTGAGGGTTGAACAATTCTCTGTGTCGTGTCCAGCAGCTCCTGAATGATAAGCACATCTGTGGTCAGCCTTGTAAAATTTTCCCAAAGGATTGACTGGTCTTCCTTCTATAGGATGGAGTATACCCATTGCTTTCAACCTTTCATAAAGTTGAGTTTGAGATTTCCTTAGTGGTGTAAATACTTTAGGAGCCTTCCTAAAGTTTGGACGAGGAAATCGATTCTGATTGACATTGTGGTGTCGATATTTGTTTTGTGGAGCTGACTGCATATGGGTAGCTGTGACAACAGATACCTGTTCTACTTTTCCCTTTGATCCATCCATATCACTAATTCTGGTAGCTTTGTCATTGGCTCGCAATGCAATAAGGTTTGTGACTTTTCCAGTCTTGAAACCATCTTCCAAATCTTCTCCCACCTTGACAATCTAAACAAATTTTTGTCCCATCATGCACAACATTCTTTCATAGTACTCAGGCTTTTGAGTTTGAATAAACATCTCAGTGATCTCACGTTCTGACATGGGAGGTTTAACTCTCGCCGCCTCTTTTCTCCAACGAAGAGCGTACTCTCGATAGTTTTCTGTACACTTTTGTTTGATCTTCTCCACATAGTAGCGATCATGAGCAGATTCTACGTTATGTCCAAATCTTTCAATGAAATCCTTTGCGAGTGCATTTCAACTCGACCATTGTTTTAATTCTTGTGATGTAAACCACTCTAAAGCTTCTCCATTTAGACTTCGACTGAAGAGGCGCATCAACAATGCTTCGTTTCTACCAACTCCCACGAGTTGATCACAATAAGCTTTAAGATGTACTAGAGGATTTCCAGTTCCAATAAAAGTGATGAACTTTGGCACTTTGAACCCTCCCGAAAGGTCCAAATCTGGATGAATGCATAAATTTTTGTAGTTCAGGCCCATCTCTTTTGAAGAGTAATCAAGTTCTTTTTATCACTTTTGCAATCTCTTCCTTCATGATCTGCTTAGTCTTTTCCTCTTTGGCCTTCCACTCCTTCTCCTTCTCTTCGTAGTGGTCAAGTTCGGAATAGGTAGTATAGTGAAGGTGTGGTTCGCTTTGGACTGGGATATCAAAAGTGACTTTTGGAAGTAAGGGTTGGGCATTTGGTGGATTTTCAGTGCCTTTTGCAGGGGTCTGGTATATGAAAGGGGATGTTTGAGTATTGTTGACATATGGAGGGAATATTTGAGATTTATTTACGTTTTGGTTTTCAAGGGGAGGAAAAACTTGAGGGTTAGTATTCAGGTTTTGAAGAGGAGGCGGTGCTTGGTATGAAATGCTGGTGTGATGAAGATTTGAGGTGGTTAAGTCGATGGTGGAAGGATTTTGAGCAGGGTTGGCAGGTGGGTTATTCAGGACATGTTCTGAGTTTGAATTCGGAGGAGGAAAATGGAGTGGAAGCCTTCCATCGCCTGGAGTGTTGACATCGACAACCAAAATTGGAAAATCTTGCTTTTTCTGGAGCTCAACCCTCATTTCAGCAATCTGTTGCATCAATTGTACAATTAACTCATTTTATTCAGCGGTAGAGGGATGTACTGTAGCAACCTCGGTCAAACCAATATCTTCATTGTTGTCAACCATTATCACTTTTCCTTTCAATAGATCTCAGTTAGGGGGAATCTGTAGGAGCTTTGGATCACACAAAGTACGATTGTTCGACCAACTTACCAACACAAAACAGTTCTAAGTACCTGTCAAAGAAAAATAACTCAAAAGGTAAATGTGTTAGTATTTATAGGTGATAAATAATACAAGATATCAGACGCAGGTGCAAACACACAAGAGTTACTACATTCGAAGATAAGCTAGCCACATATACAGAAAAGTGACTCAATAGACAGGAATTTGTCTATTTGATTTTGAGATTAGTGACAAAAGGGTTGACTTGCATTGAGCCAAGATCTTTTGTATTGTCGTACCTTTGATTTTCGATTGAGAAGTAACTCTAATTTCTTTGTAAGAGTTGGAAAATATGGAATTTCACAAAGATGGGGACCGAGCCTTGAAAGGCTGCCTACGTATCTCACGAGGGAGAATTCAGGTCCTACGTAGTTTGACCCTTGAATCTCTGTTTCATTTGAGACGGTGAATCTTTTTCTGATATGAGAGAGTAACGTTTGAAAAGTGAAGATCGAATTAATCAAAATTTGTTAGGAAACTAAAGACTCAAGAAATATTTGGAGGTACTTTCGGTAGTGACTTGATATCTGTGCTTAGGGGTCCTAAAAATAATTTGAAGAGGAGTGAGCTAGAATAACTCCAAATAAAACAATATAATCACAGAAGCAGTTGTAACTGATATACCGTGAGTTTACGGTATTTCTAATACATTTCACTTAAGAGTTGTGTGTGTCTAGAGCCTTTTAGTATTGGTTTTTATGTGTTTTAATCATATGTTGCAGGAAAGATGTTCAGGCGCGGAAGTAAAGAGACAGCTGAAAGAGATGCAGAAAAGGACATCTACGGAGTGATCTACGGACTGTAGGTCTAGTGACGCTCCGTAGATGGTGGCCGTAGATCAGCAGCCAAGGCATGGAGGCAAATCAGGGAAATCTAACCAAGTGTGGAACCACGGTGCCCATTGACGGTCCGTAGATGGATCTACGGACCGTACTGTCGATCCGTAGATGGT
>JAJOOO010008950.1:0-13016 GCA_029582685.1 Solanum piurae
TATTTTTTCCTGCTACTGCAGATGGTAGAATTGCAACTGTCTACTTTTGCATCGGCAATGATAAGAATAACCATTACAAAATAGTAGATTAGTCAATCAATCAACTGACCAGCACAAAGATATTTTGGAGACAGTCCAGTTCAGTGTTGACACAAAGAACACAGGATGCATAACAATCCTAATTGGGCACCACTGAAAGTAAGATACACTTCATTCATATATGGTATGTGTAGATTAAAATAATCAAAGTTTATGGCCTAACCTTACATATATTATGTTAAAATTATATCCAACAGTTATCATGTACAGCCTCCCAAGCACAGGAGAAACAACAATGTCAGGATTTACCTCTTCACGCAAAAGGCCAGGAACTAAAGCATAGACTTCATAGCAATCCTTCTGCACAGATAATTTAACATTGCAAGTTGATCCCCGTGGAGAAAATTTAACACGTTGCATTTAAAATCGAGTCATGCCAGTGGAGAAAGAGAACGTACAGTTTTCTGCACATTGATCTTCACCCAGTCAGCCGGAGGGCCAATATCCACCACCATTGTCTCCAAACTGCAAATTCGGGGATGTAAAGGGGTTTATTAGTCTTCCAGAACATAGAGATGCTTCCATAACAAGCAGCAGCAACAGGATGAAATTATTTACATGGAAATCAAAATAAATTCCAGGACAGAAGCATAAAGTGCATGCCAATTAGAAACAGGTCTGTACTCAGCAAAATATCAACAAATCAAGAAAACGAGGATAATTCCACACCTTAATGTGATTATTCCGCGTCTTTCACAGAAAGAACCAAGAAGTGTTCACAAGATTATTAAAATGAGCATGCAAACTAGTAATCCGCATTTCCTTTACGAAAGTAACCTGGATTTCACGTGTAAGCAACTAGTCCATTAAGAATCTAGAAAAAAAAACAGAATCTTAACTGCGGTTTTGATACTTTCACACCAGTAACTTTGACAGCATGCTCCATTGGAGATGGCTTTTTCCGCTTCAAACCTTAATTGAGAAAGAGAGGTCAGTGGAAGAAACCAAAGTCCCCAACTAAGATTGTTTCTGTAAAAGGATTAGGTAACAAATGATACCAATGCTTTTAAGTTGCTTTTCACGCTTTGGCAAAGACACTGAGTTCTTCTCCTGCCAAAAGGAAAGGAAAAAGCAAGAGATTAAAACACCATTTGGAGACGAACCGTTTGCTATTATCTAGGGGAATAAACTAGTAACCATCTTCACAAACCTTAATGATAGGATCTCCAACCTCACCATTACCAAGAAGACGTTGAGAATGCCAACCTTGCATGGCTCGAGCTGCAGCATCTCTTCTTGCTCTACCTGATCCAGAGGCTTGATTTCCCTGCAAGAACAAGTTCTAAATTCTAATAGTACATGATGCATGAAGAGATCATGTCCCATAGTTTATATTGTTGTGCTTCTAAATGCTATTTCTTTTTTATCGCATTCCACTTTAGAGTAGTAATTAATCCAAATATAGGAGTAGGAATTATGACAACTTAGAAGTTCCACTACAATTAGTTTCCTGTTCAAGGAAGGCTTTAGCTCCATTATGACAGTGATCCAGCAACTACGACTAATGCACCTACATCTTATGACCAAGTTCTGAGCTTTCTTGCTTCTAGAAAGTATCAAACCTATAGGTCCTATTGAGTTTTAGAGAGGATGGTAACAGTATCAAACCTAGGTATGGCAATGGGGCGGGGCGGATGCGGGGTGGGTCGGGTTTAAGCCTATGCGCCGGGTTGCGGGTATATGTGATTTTATGTGGGTTTAAACTTAATTTTAATTTTTTACATGTTATAAGAGTGATAGAGCATTATTTATTAAGATAATTCCTTTAAAGCTACTAAAATATTCAAAATCGTAATGAAAATGGTTCAATAAAAAATAATTTAATTTCTTACATGTTTCTCGATTGACCTCTAAAAAATAAAATTTTAAGTCACTATCCTATTAATTTAATACAACTTAATGAAAAAAGAATTTATTTATATGAATTTTATTTTTAGTATCAAACTTAACTAGAAAAAGAAAATATCAAAAAAATTGGGCGGGGTGAGTTCATGTGGAGCGGGTCTATGCGGGGCGGGGTAAGGCGGGTTGAAAATGAAAAAAAATGTTATGCGGGACGGAGCGGACTAAAAATTTTGCGGGTTAAGCTCAACCCGCCCCGCACCAACCGAAGCAGTTAACACGTTTTGAGCCTTGCTTCAGGGCTTAAGTGCGACCTTGACAACACTCGTATTATTCATATGTTTTTTTTTCACTAAAGAACCCCACACCCCACCCCCACCCACACACACAAAACTCCAAGTAAAAAGAAAAGAAAAATGTACTCATGGCTTAATAACATCTTCCAAAGATGGTACACAGGAAATACCTGGATTCCAGCACTAGTAGGTTCTGCAAAAGCAGCATCAGTGAAAGGAAGCTCACCACTACGCATTTTGTGCTTTTCATATTCCAGTAGGGCCTGCAAAAGGTGACAGCTCATCAGCCTAAATGCAGTAAGGTAAAATAAAATATATAGCTACAAAGAAGTTTTGACCAACTCTTGAAACACTTCTTCAATACCGATACAATGGGACCAATTAACGGGACTATTACAGTTGAGAAACATGATTAAATATGGCATCTTTTTTTATCAGGATCCTCATGTATCCATCACAAACCATTGGACATAATAGAGATAGCGGCGCAGGTGGAGGAAAGAACACTCCAGATTTTGCTGAAAAATAGTATTTGACTCCAGAAATTATTTTTAACATAAAAGGTTTGAAAAGGACCATGCCTAAATCAACAGGAGAGTTTCTAGCTTGTTGGGACAACTGTGAAGGGGGTGGACAAACAGAAGAAATGGTGGAGTGCTATCCCAGCTTGTGTTTGGTGGACGATATGGAGGGATAGAAACTCAAGATTCTTAGAAGATATAGGCAGTAATACCCAGAAGATTGAGATGAATTGTCTGTTTTTATTTCATATTTGGTGTAAAAAGGAATTGCTAGAAGAAGTTGAATTATTGATTTTTCTTTTATCAGGTAAACATATTTAATTCATCAACGAGGCCAAAAAACTGGCTGTATACAAGGTAAACCAAAAGGTGAGGAATTTTCCAAAAGACACAGTTCTCTACAAACTCCACCCCAACCATCTATACAACAAGGAACTTTATTGGTGCACCAAAAGAAAATGAGCGACCGGAGACTACTCATCAAATGAGAAAAACTCAACACTACCCCCTTAAAAGCTCACTTATTTCTCTCTCCAAACAACCCACATTAACGCGAGAGGAACCACATTCCATGCCCTATGTCTTCTCCTCCAACAGACATCAGATATTTCATAGTTTTTGGCAGTGCCCTAGAAATTCCAAACCACCTAAACATATCCCACCATAACCTCATGGTAGTTGAATCACTGTTATACATCATAGGGTCCTAGATGAACTAGAGAGCATTTTTTTGCTCTTTTTGGGAACTGTAAATATGGCTTTTAACACTGCTGTGCTAATGATATATAGCATTGTTACCTTTCTCAAAAAAGAGTATTTGACAGGAAACAAAGAACAAAAGATATTTTGATGGAGTTTACGGAAAGCTAACAAAGCCATCAAGAATATCTGGAAGATGATTCCCAGCTGTATTTATTGGTATTTATGGATAGAAAAGAACAAAAGATATTTTGATGGAATTTCAACGTCTGGCAACCTTTTGAAGGGTGGATGCCTATTTAGTTGGTGTAAGTTGACCGCCGTAAATAATCGAGAGCACTTCCTGGATTTTTGTTAGTTCTTTAGTTTAGAAAGAAGTTGCAGGCCCCTTTTTTGTGACCCTAAAAGAATTATCCTTGCAATCTTTTGCATCTTCTTGATGCCATTTTAATGAATCCACTTCATCAAAAAAAAGGACCGTTGTAAAGTAGATTTCCAGTGGCTTCTTTATGCTGCTTTAAATAATACTTGCCTTTCAAAAATATGGAGAGAGAAGTGATGAAGGTGCAACATAGATTAAACCACAAACAAAAAGTACGAGTCTTCATCTTCTTACTCTCCTTCTCCCCCGTTCTTGAGTTAAGGATATTATCGAGTATCCCAAGTCAACTTGTTCTTTTAAGACCGAAAATTCACCTTGTTTCCATCCTAACATACCTATAGATGTGCTCAACAACCCCCAAAATAACAATTGAACACACCTGAATACTGGAGATCTGCAATGCTAAGCCCAAAGACTACAAATATCTCAATCAGAATTTAAGGACTGTACATGTGGTTCTTCCCTTTGAACCTTCATGAGAAAGACAACTAAGCCTTCCATAGTAATAATCCATTACCATTAGAATTAGATTCCACGGATACTAGAATCATAGTACAACTAAATATTAGCCTAACTCCCTTTATGTCATGTTTAAACAAAGGATTGAGCTTGTACAAATCTCAAACACTGCAAAGCAACAAACACACTATAAAAAACAAAAAGAAATCCAGCAATTAAATTTCAAGAGAAGTAAAATTTCTAAGGAAACAATTTTAGGTTGACCTTCTCGTAAAAACATCGGAATGTCCAAGAGACAGTAGTACAAGTCCTGCACAAGTTTGAACACAATAAATGATCAAGTCTATTCCATTTATAAGAAACACCAACTACTAAAGAAACTTCTAATATCATGCAGGAGAGAACTAGATAGGAAACTAGAATCAGAAAGAAACAAATGCTAACGGAGTGAACATGAATCATTTCATCACCAACTTATTTTGAAGTTGTAATTCAAAATAAGTTACATTAAGTACTAATGCACCAAACATAAATCATAATGTTATAAGCTCACCCTTAGAAATAAAATTCAATAGAGTAAGCTGAACAACTCATTTATTTTATTTGGTTATACTAGCCCAGCTTATAACAAGCTAGGAACATTATAAGAGCTCATTGGGCTCAAATACAATGTTTTACGTAAATATTTTATTTGATTTAATGGAAAAATTCTGCCTATAAGATTTGTACCAAAATTCATCTACTTGATCAAAAATGGGTATCAAATGTAAAAGCTTCATCAAAAAACGAGATTTTCTATAGAGAGACTGATGAGTAGTGTTTTTCTTCTGAGAAGGTAAATAATTTTATTAACAATTGGGGGAAACAAACCCATATACAAGCCATATACTACAAGACACTAAAAGAGAGAACCTACATCAACACATGATTCTCAAAAGAGGAGACCCAATCTTCTATACAAATCAGGTTATCATGGGAACACCAAAACAAACTAGAAACAAAATACTATTTTGCAGCTTTACAATGTCTTGTTCAACCCCTTCAAATGCTCTCCCATTTTTCTTGCTCCAAATAACCCACAAGAGTAATAGCGGGGCAACCTTCCAAGCTCTACGACTCCTTTTCTCCCTACAGTAACCCCAGCTATGCAATGCCTCCTTCACTCCTTCCTTGACTGTTCTTGGCATCACCCACCGCAGCCCAAACCAATTAAGAACCACTCTCCACAGTCGGTTAGCCATATGACAAGTTGTTCCGAATGCACTAGAAAACCATAAAATTTCCTACTCTTTTTTATGTAAGTAGAGAAATTCATACCGTTTCATCCGCTCTCTTATTCCTCCCTAGTCCCTCCTATGTTGTCTATATGAGTGTCAGGCAAACTACTTCCCTCGTTGTTTTTCATTTCTTCCCTCTTCATCTCCTTCTTAATTTCCATCATAGTAACATCTCTTCAATAGTTTGACATCATCCAAGCTATTCCTAACATGTTTCACTATACATCATAGTCTGGTAGGTGATTCAAATCCATTTCCACTCTCCAGTCTCCACAATCAACTTTACACTTGATGTTTCAACAGAAGTCACTCCTACTCTTTCAGAATACTCCTCCCAGAGCTACACCATACATGAAGTGATGTCACCGGCTCGCCAATTCCAAATTGAACTCCATATTTTTCAATAAGGACTCATGCCTACAACACTTCATCAGTTCATCTTTGTCCCAAGCACATCCTTTTCTCCCATAAAGCTTTTAGTAACACCTCTAGGTCTCTGATTCTTTGTTTGTCATTGTCACCTGCATAGGAGATGTGATTACCTCATGCTTGAGCAAATGATATTCCCGTAGCCCCGGCTCGAGTCCCACAGAAAATTCCTACAGTGTCTCTGACCTTTTCCGTGGACTACTCGATCTCCTCAGCCATCAACTTAATTTTTAATAACCCACAGTGACTGAAATCCATAGAGAACTATTATTGATAGTCACACTGGTAGAAGGAACCGAATTTACAAATAAGAACCTCCTGCAATTGTTGAATGTTGTACACTTCACTCGCTGAGATGATCTCACACTTTATCATATATATTTTCGACTAAGAAACAGATTAAAACCAAAAGTTGTGTGTCTTAGGTTATAGAGTTGAGCGTCCTTTACATAACATAGTACAATTGTACTATATATAATTGTAAATTTGACACTTAACACTGTCTTTCTTTTTATTAGCCAATAATTTCAACAAAGAAAAAACCAAATAGGTGGAAGAACTAAAAAATAATGGCGCGTTAAAATTGTGTTGCCTTCACATTGTCAGTTTTTTTGGAAGCTGGTAACGTGTATTCACCAGCAGAAGACTATTGCAGAGCATTGGACACCTCAAGGATGGAGTTTTATCTTCGGAAGACAATTAAATAATTGGGAGATCCAAAGAGTGGCAGACTTTTTTAGCATCATAGATCAGTTCAATGGTTTGGAGGTAGGACAAGATACTTTACGGCGGAAAGGTAGCAAGAAGGGCCTTTTCAAGGTGAATAATGCTTACAATAGGACGAATCACTCCACTTAAGAGTGTAAACAACTGGCCATGAAGAAGTATGAAGAAAGCCATAATGCCATGCAAAGTGGCCTATTTTGTCTGGTTGTTAGCTAAGGAAGCAGTACTAACTCAAGATAATTGATGAGGAGAAGGATACAATTATGTCCTAGATGTTTCCTTTGTTATGAAACTGCTGAGAAGTTAACCATCTATTTCTTCACTGCAAACTCAGAGGACAGTTGTGGAGGATGTTCTTAAATCTCAAAGGCATATCTTGGACTATGCTTGGCAAGACTACTGGAGCAATCCAGAGCTGGGAGGAAGCAGGTATGCAGGCAAAAAATAGAGATAGATGGAGAATTGTCCCTGCTAGCATTTGTTGGACAATTTGGAAGGAGAGGAACTCTAGATGTTTTGATAGTAAAGAGAACAGTATGCAGAAGATCAAGCTATCTTGTCGTTTGAGACAATGTTTTTGGTGTAATCAGTTATACTCAAATAATACCATCTCTATATTGAGGCTCTAGACTCAATTTAGGAAAAATATAGTAGGATTTGAAGTAAATTTTGTAAATATAGTTTTAGTACAACCTCCGTACTGTTTTGCTTAGAATGAAATATATTCACAGTTACCAGATTCAAAAAGAAGTGCATTGATATAGGTTTTGTCAACTACAACGATCAATTACCGAATATGCTTACAAAATCACTCCATTGCTCCAAAATTGGTTATATTTGGGCAGGTTAGGAGCATACAACACGTATTCTCCAACTTGCGGAAAATGTCAAAAGTTCGAATACACGGCAAGATGAAAATATGGCAAAAATTCAAACCTCATAATTTTTTAATATGAAAATGTATGATTTATATACCCTATGCACTCTAACTCGAGGGAGAGTGTCAAATATATTTTTTAGAGAAATAGTGTGTTAAAAATGTTAATAATCCAAAGATATGGCAAGCATTTGTACCGTGAATATACAGAAAGGTTTAGACTCCTTGTAATTGTGTAATTAGGAATAGGAATTACATAATGCTTTTTTCACATTACTTGTAAGCACTATTTAAATGCCAGCGTGTTTTAGGGAATAATCAAGTAATTGTACTCCCAAAACCTCTTTTTTTTTCTCTTTTAATTACAATAAGTGACACTCACAAACAATGTTGCTTAGCAAAATAAATCTACAACAAATGAAGTTTGAGGCAAACCACAAATATGAGTTTGTCCTTACTTGGGGGGTTTGAACGATTCTCCTACTTGTCGCCATAGCTTACATGATGTTACCTATAAAACCAATAGGAAATAACCAATGAGTATAGGATTGTACACTCCATTACAAAGCTAACTATGAATTTTTTGTTAAGCTGTGAAAGAAACAGAATAGATAGACAAAATAGACAACCTAACTATAAACGCTCTAAAGATAGTAAGTTTTATGCAGAACAAAGATAAAGTCCTTGTAGTCTCTCCTTCTAACTCTAAGACGTTTCTAGGATTATAGTAAGTAAAACTTATATGGTAGACATGAGCAAGAAAGTAAGGCTCTTTTATAAGAAAAGGAAGTTGTATTAAAAGCCATGTAGAAAGTATTAATACATTAAAAAACAGGAGTTTCCTCTGGTCCCCACTAGTCCACTTAACAAAAGTCAAGTGCATATTCTGAAAGGGGCTTAAATCCTTACAGCACCGAGGTAAAGGAAACCACACTCAATCATACATGATTTAGTAAAAAAAAACCATGAAATGTTAAAGCATACTCCAACTAATTACACCGCATCACAACTAGTGAGCTGCGCTCCGTAGAATCTCACTATTCTTGCTACAACCAAAATACCAATATAAAATGACTACAAACAAACCAAGTTAAAGTTTTGATGTTTCTTTAATATCTGCCAACCTGTTACTATAGGAGTCAAGGTTTCCATAGAATCTCCTAATTTATAGGAAACGGTCAAAATGCCCTTCAACCATGGTAAATAGAGCAAAACTGCCCTTATTTTATCACTAGGACCAAAGTTTAAATAAGGGCAACTTTGCTCTATTTCCCATAGTTGAAGGGGAACTTTGGCCCTTCTCCCATAATAACAAGTTTCACATTTCTCATAGCTAATGTCAACACATCTGTCCATCAACAAGATCAATACAACTCTGTCTATTTATCACCACAGGAAGTAAAGGTGGAAAGGGAACTAATTGATGATAAAGCAACAAAAGATTTTGTTCATAAAAGGAGCAATAGAAGATTCTTAAGATAATCCAAATAATAGCTGGTTCAAGTCTCCAAATAAAATGTAGAGAAGCAAGAATGAATATCATTGCTACTTTTATACAATGCAAGTGACTTGGATTAATGTAGACAGCTTCTCCCTCATTGCTCAATAATAAGCCAGCTCTACCCTTCTCCATTAAAATACCAAGCTTTTGTTGGTAGCAGGGTTTGAACCCCTAATGTGCACCTAACGCACACATCAAAAGGGGCACTCTTACCACTAGACTGAAGGCCTGGGGACAAGAGACCACTAGAACTTATTCTTTTACTTTTCTTCTTTCTCCGGTTTCTCGTAACCGTTTCCTTATTTCTAAGAAAGAGTAGTGCAGTTAATGTTTTCCAGACCCTAACCTAACCTTAGCCATTAGTCATAGCAGACCTTTTCCAATCCAAAGCACTTCTTTTCACCCCAAATTTGCACCACTTTGACTCTTAACAGTTACACAAGTTTGTTGATAAAAATGGTAACACTACATCAGAGCATTTAAACTCTATACAGACCTGCTCGTAACCACCAAGTCTGATCACTGCTCTCCACAACCTAACAAACATGAACAAAAATAGTTGGGCCAAGTTCAATAAAATCAAGCAAAGTACACCAGTGAAATCAAGAAAAACATGTATGACTAACTTGAGACAATTTAATGGCTCTCCGTAGAACCGTGGGGCCTTGAACTCCAAGCACCTTTCTTTGTGGAAAGTTTCTAGCTCTTTCATAAATGCAGCTTGCTCTTCTTCTGTTCCAGACTCATCTTCCCCCATAGGATTTGTATCCAGTAGAAAGGTCTTGACTGGTGTTTTCACATCAATATCATGTTCCACGTCCAACTCGGGCTTTAGCAATTCATCCTTAGTCTTATTGGCTGATAGCATCTCTGTCTCTGTCAGCACATCATCCAATCCCTCCTTCGTTTCATTTTCCATTAATGCCTGCTTCAGAATTGCTCCTTTCAGGTTCTCCTCCCTTGCTTTATTGCTTAAGAATGAGCCACACCTCTTCACTCCCATTTTTAGTTCCTCTGTTCCAGTAACATGTACCATACATGATTCCAGTTGAGTTGCCCCATGGACTCCACACAACTCCCCCACAGTCACCCCATCATTCCGTTTTATAGGTTCTTCATCATCAGGTCTTACTTTCACAGGACTCTCATTCTGGACTATGCAGTCCAGTTGTTCAGTAGAATCAAGACTAGAACTGTCCCTACATCCACCGGGGCCTTGAGATTCACTAGCATTCACATCACCTTCAGCCTTGGAGGAAATGGTGGGAGATTTGAAGAAAACCTTTTCGTCTGCTGAGCGGAGTTCTTCATTCTGCACCTGAAGACTATTAGCATCAAGTATGCTTGAGCCTGGGGACTCACTCTTAGTGCAACTACGGACGTCTTTAGCCAGCTCCTTTCCAGGAGTCAGCAAGTTCTCTTTTTCTGCAAGTATGTCCTTTTTTGATTCAGTTTCATTTGTGCCGTCCCTATCAGAAATGGCATCCCCCATTTCTGGCAGGGTTTCTTTGTTATCGTTTATGTTACAATCAACCATGTCTGGCGCGAAATGCTTGAACAATTCCCTTCGCTTGATTACAGCGGTCAATTCCCCTCGCTTGATTACAGCCCAGTAAATTCTGCAAAACCCCTTTTTCCAATCCAGAACAGAACCAATAGGAAGAAAAAATAATGTTTTTTTTTTTTTGCTTAAACCTGGCTTTTAAATAACCTCAACTCCCGTTTCACTCGTGAAAAGGTAAACACGATTAAGAGGTTTTCTGGTTTCCGCTAGAAGGGATGGCAACGGGGCGTATTAGCTTAAACTAGGTAATTTGTCTGCGTCATAAATAATAATTACATTCAAGTTGCAAAATAATTCTTTACTAATATTCATATATTAAAAATCATTTAAAAAATAGGTTTTTACAAAAAAATTAGCAAGTGCAGAAGGAGTAAGTTCAGAATTTTCGTTGTTTTAAAATGAGAGGAAATCCCTCTATCTATAGACAACAAAGGGTAGTGTGAACAAATGTTTATTGTGTCTTATCGTAAATGTCAGAACTCTTTGGAAAAGCATAACTCTTCAGAAAGGTCACAACCTTCATAACGTCACAACCTTTCGTAAAAGTCGCAACTTTTCATGAAAGGGAAAGGCTAGTTTTGAAAATAAATAAATTAAAAGGGAATTCTAGTTTGTGGTGACGCCACGTAGGCGGGCCTAGAGTTCTCTTTTAATGATTGGACCAAGATATAATTCAAGGAAAACTATATAAATGGATCATAAAATTTAAAATAATTACAAGTTCATGCCTAAATCCAAAATAATTACTGAAATATCCATTCTTTCATAAATAATTACAATCCATACCCTCATTCATTAAGGCTGATAATTTTCGTTTAACTGATACTAAATCAGTATCATATATTATATCGGTATCATTAAGGCTGATAATTTTCGATTAACTAATACTAAAAATCATTATCATATACAATATTGGTATCATTAAGGATGATAATTTTGCTTTACTTGATACTAAATCAGTATATATATATATATATTATGGTCTCATGTTCAGAAATTACTCATTAGTCATATAATGAGTAATTTCTAAATAAAAAACATTAATGATATCAATATTGTATATATACTGATTTAGTATCAATCAAGTGAAATTATCAGCCTTTATAATACTAATTTAGTATCAATTAAGTTAAATTATTTGAGGATATATAGTATAATTATTAGTTGGGGTATGAATGTAAATGATATATATTTGTAATTATTTTTCTTTTATGTGGTATTTGCTTAGTTTCCCCATGATTCAATTCAAATTTACTTGGGTTAGAAACTTAGAATGGATTAATGTAATGACCCTCCTGGTCATTTCTGTGTCTTGCCTTCTGTGTGTCGTTTAGAGCGTTCTTGTAGAGACCCCAAGTCATATATGACTTGTTGGGACTGACAGTTCGGTCACCTGGTCGTTCGTTTGGTTTTGGTGCGAGTTTTTGTGTTTTGAAGCTTATGAACCTTGAACGACCATTTTCGATCAAAAGTTCAAGAAGATGACATCGGAATCCATTTCTGACGATTCCATCAGCTCCGATAGGGTTATTTTAGGCTTGTTGCATGGTCGGCATGACTCTCGAGGTTTTCAGTGTGAGTCGGTGCGATTAGGCGTTTTAACTTTAAGTTTAAGCCTAAGTTTGACTTTGGTCAATATTCTGAGTAAACGCGCTCGGATGAGAATTTCGTCAGCGCGGCTAGCTCCGGAATGTCAAGTTTGGTCTAGATTGACCTTTCTTTTGTGTCTCGAGGTTTTCGATATTTTTCGAAGCTCTTTTGTGGTTTTTAACTTAAAATGATATTTGGGTGTGGGACCCACTTTTTGTCAAGATGACCTCGTATGGAAATTTTGACTATGTCATTGAGTCCGAAATATCGAATTTGTTATGGTTGCATATCTAGTTTGCATGTTTTTCTTGTTTACTTATTAGAGGGTAATGAACCCAATAAATAGATAAGCACAATTCAAACTCAAACAACCAATAGTATATTTCACTAATTCGTAATTGGAATTACAATGGAATTAAAAACTAAAAGAGAAATTGAAGAATACAAGTAGAAGAAAGGGGATGAGAATCAGAATTTAGAGAAAGGGGATAAGATGACTAGACATTTTTTTCAACGATTTGCATAAGTACAATTTGCTCTCACAAGTCGTATTTATCATCCAGGATCTCAAACATAATCTCTTAATTTGGTGTTGGACTGCTTTGCCCATATTGCTTCTGGCCCGTTCATAATAATATTCTCCTCCTGAATACGAACCTTGTCCTGAAGTTTCAAGTAAATCAATGACAACGATGAAAGACTATCACTCTTGTAAAGTGAAACATGCTTCTTTGTCTCAATTCCAAAAAAAAAA
>JAJOOO010008952.1:0-19007 GCA_029582685.1 Solanum piurae
TAGTAATTCTTGTAGTTATTGTGTTGAATTTATTTTTAATTTAGTATTTGATTAGTGTAGTAAAAATAAGAGAGAAGTATACTTGATGCAAATTGTTAGTTTTGTTCTTGAACTATTGACAGTCTTAAAATCACTCTTCTACTTGAGTAATTAAACTTTAATACATCTCCGATCCATCACTTGACATAGTAAGTGATCACAAAATCTTGTAGGAGTATATGGCTCTTACTAAAAAGCCGTGAGAAGTATTGAAAACATTCCTAAATATGGCGAGAATTTAGGAATGTATTTAGACTCAGCTAGTGAAGATTGTCATTAATTCGGAAATGAAACTAATAATTTGGACTGAATTTAAAGGTATTTTCAAACATTAATTAAAGTTATTGAATTAATCGGAATCTATAGGTTCTCTTCTAGATCGACCCTCGAAAAATGATATTGTAGATTATTTGGCAAAACAAATTTGTACGGAAGAATTTATTAATCTACAAAAGTACTACTTTAGAGTCTATTCTTCAAATGTCAACTATTGGAGCTTATTTGGTAAAAATATCATTTTTTTCCTCTTTAACGAAAAAAGTCATCTTTACCTGTATCAATTCAAAATTACTCCACCAAATTTTATAAAATAAAAAATCTTGCAAATAAATATCGATGTTGACTTTACTTTTTCCTAGAATTACATGATGGTAATGACTCTAATTACTTAAAGAAATAAAGAAAAGAATATAAAACAGAAGCATACAAATATAATATTCTTTTTTTATTATTTACAAGTTCTTCACAAGTGTCTATTTTGTTGCTTGCATAATTATATGCTTACCAAGACATCAAAGTGACCACGTATTTTCTAAATTATATAGTAATATAAAATTAATAAGACAATTGTGATGTGTGCATAATTGTTAATTCCCAAAAATTAAAAATTGTACCAAATATGATAGAACATCTCATATTTTATACAATCCATTGACTTATCAATCAAATGACCCCTAAAAATTGCCAACAGATTGGTATATTTTTCCGTATAAATTAAAGTTTTCCCACGTTTAGTTCATAACGCATATTAGATGTTAGTACGTGATGCACAATATGACAACAAACGACATTTTAATTTATATGATATCAGATTTTTTTTAAAAAGTAATGTTCATTATTTTAAAATAACTTTTTATAATTGAGTATAAATTATTATGCAGTATGATTCATGACGCACATATGAGATATAGCTCAATTGAAAAGCTGTCTACACCTTCACTTTAGTGTGAGAGTTTGAATCTCATTATATCCCTTCCCCTTTTCCTTTCCCACCCAAAAAAAGGTGATGTCCATTTAGATATTATTTTATTATGAGTCTAATCTCAATTGTTACTTTAAAACGCTAATTTATATTGTTATTGAAACTATAAAAAAAATATAACTTCCATTTTGCCTGTGTCACTAATTTTATATTTAAAGAGGCTCAATTGGACCACAAAGGCGCATCTGGTGTAGTGGTATCATAGTACCCTCCCACGGTACTGACCGGGGTTCGATTCCCCGGATGCGCAGTTTTTATTTTATATGTCCTTTTATCTTTGATTTATGTACTTGAAATTTTTATTAGTTTTCGTATACGAGTAAGCCAAATTGAGATGTTTCATACATGTCAAGAGGAGGTGTCTTTGATGTATGTACTTGAATTTTTTATTAGTTTTTGTATACAAGTAAGCCAAATTGAGATGTTTCAGACATGTTAAGAGGAGGTGTGAGAGGTTTTATTAGTTTTTGTATAGCTTTTACTTTGCATTACAAATATCTTATCCCTTTTTCTTTGATTTATGTACTTGAATTTTTTTATTAGTTTTTGTATACGAGTAAAGCCAGATCAAGATGCTTCAAACATGTCAAGAGGAAGTGTGAAGAGGTGTGAGATGTTAAATATAGCAAGAGTTGGAAAAGATAGAGGTAGGTTGAAAAGGAACTTGGAGATGTGAATATATATGACATGTCATAGCTTCAAGCTGACGAACGACGTGATTTTAAAAAGAAAAGTATGGAGATCAAAGAGTATAATGGTATGTAACTGAGTATTGTCGTACTCTTAGTAGTATAATTTAGGTATCATATAGTTGCTTTCTTTCTGATGTTGTATTAATGTTTGTTGCTTCACTTGTTTATTACATATATTTGTTACCTCTATTTTATTTTTTTGTACTTTCCTGCATCACTAATATTTCTTTTAAGTTGAAATTTATGAAAAACTTCTCTACTCTACAAATAGAGATGTCGGTATGTGTATGTCATATCCTCTAAATTCCATTTTTGAGACTACACCAAATTTTGTTGTCATCAAAGAATTTAAAATTTTAAAAATTGGTCAAAATTAAAACCATTTTTTCAAGTGAAATTTTTTTCTACTCATAATATTTCAATTTTCTTTTAAGTAAAAATACATGTCCAAATACAATTTCAAACTTTCGAATACTTACTTTTTTCTGTCTTCAAAATTCATTCAGTCTATATGTCATTAAAAAAATAAACAAAAAATACCAAATAAGGTCCATCCACGTGTAGGAGAAAGGATTTGCCACGTGCCAATACACGATTTGGGGGTCAGGTGATGAGCACGTGCTTCATCATTGCAACTGAAAGGACTATTCACTTTTTTACACACCAGTGACACACAGAGTCGGGATTGTCGTGCTCAGTACTTCTCCGATGACCAAATTTCGCCGGTAACGGAGGTTACCGGTCGCCGTGGTTCCATACTTATTGTCTACTTTTGCTACCAAAAGCTTCAGTCTCCGAGTTCGCTTTCCTCAAATGGCCACTATCGTCTCTAGTGAGCTCCTTTTCACTTCTCTTTTAGTGTATCGTAACCTCTTTCGGTTTCCGTTTTGTGGTTATGGCTTCTCATGTTGTTGATGTATCAAACGTAATTAATATTTATATTTTGGTATTTGTCACTTTATTCGATTTTTTTTGGGCGTGAAGTGTCTCTTTTATTTTGGTTTCTCTTTGTTTACATCTAGTTTTCATTTGACACTTTTTTATTTTGGTTTCTCTTTGTTTACATCTAGTTGTCAGTAGTATTATCACTATTCTCGTAGTTTTTTGTTACTTATCTATTGTTTCTAGTACTAAGGTTATTGCATTATTTTGCTGTAGCTACTATTTAATGTTTTTCATATTATCTGTCATGTTTTCTTTACGTTGGTTATTTCCTTTCCAAATGGCTTTGTTATGCGCTAGTTGAGTCAAGGGTTTATCAGAAACAATGTGCGGGTCTTTTAGAAACAACATATCTGTTAGCTGTGGGATTACACTTGCTATGTTGTTGTTGTTGGTATACATCTAATCTTTTGTTGGCTAAGATGACTATTGATTCAAAAAAAAGTTCCTAGGACACCGGGCTTACTTAGTTGTGTTGTGTAGTCGAATCACATATCAATGATTCCCAAAATTTGCGATGATCCACATGGGAAAGACTCTATCCGTTGACTAGAAATGGACATTTGGCCTAACTCCAAAATCTAGCTCATAATGTGAGGATTGTTCAAGAAAAAAATAATCATTCCCTCAATCAATGTGGATTGACTCTAACACCATCGCATACTCAAGTCCGAACGTGTGGAGCATGGATAACATGGCATAGGATCGCAACAATAGGTAAATTAAGAGTAGTGATGGGTCTAGCTCTGGTATCATGTAAAGAAAATGAACTTTAGGTCTAACTCTACCCTATAATTTTGTTCATTAGTAGACAACCCATTTCCTGAATCATCGTGGGACTCTAATGGAGCTCTTAATGGTAAATTCTAGCAAGTACAAGTTGCACCACTTTTATAAAAGCTAATTAATGATATTTACACTCTGCTTGGATGTTACGTATTGTTTCATAATATATCGTACTGTATTATTTTAATGAGTACAACGTTTGGATGGATTGTGTCGTTTTCCGTCGTTATATAATGTCACGCATCAACAATTTGAAGGATAAACCTACAAGAAAACTATGGTACAGGGTAGAACTACTATAAAAAGTTAAGGTAAAGGATAAACAAGATTATTAAATAGTAAGTAAAGACAAAATGAGAAGAAAAAATAAGGTAATGATGTGATCACACCAAATCGGTCGTTGCACTAAATGGGACATTTCGCCGTTACCTAACGATGGATTTAATACAATACGATACGATAAAACTCAATCAAAACAAACCTTATATTTAAACTAACAGTACAATATTACAAGGGATAACAACCATCCAAACAAGGAGTGAGGGCTTGAACTTTCAGGAAAGCTTTAAAAGATGTAAAACCTGGATATAACATGAAAGCATAATTGAGCTAAAATAAACTGCATTGAATTGGATTGAAAAAAAAGGATAATAAGAGTTGTGGATGTGTTGTGTTGGATGCCTCGTTACCTACTGTAAAAGTGTCGATCATTTTATATATATTGTAAATTTAGAAAAGGAAATTAAGCTACCCTGACTATCTTTTTCATTTTCTTCTAGACTTGCTCAAGTTTTGTATAAGTGGATCATGTCCACATATTATGGGGATGGTTGATACTTATCGTATCAAGTAACTGGTTTGCGCCTTGTCCTCACTCCTTGGGAAGTTAGTTTCTAACCAGATCCTTTGCCTATAAGTAAGTTAGTTTCTAACTAGATCCTTTGCCTATAAGTTTCTTTGGACTTGGTCAAACACAATAACTTTTTCCATGGTAACTTGGACCTTGATTGATTCTACGACGTAGCTACCTGGGCTTAATTAACTAAAGGTATGATCACAGTCATGCTAATCTAATTGATTCAGACCCGTTTTAAGCTTAACTTGTCGTTGTGAAGACTCAAAATCATTATCTAGTTGATAGGCTGACGTAAAGTGTAGAGGTGTTGTTTTCAACTCAGTTGACCTGGCCTTTATCTCATTGTTTGGGATGACTTTCCCCTCGGCTCAGCTACACTTGCCTTTGTCTCAATTGAAGTCTTGGATCGAATAAACTACCCCTAAGCTCTGTCGAACAATGACCAAGTGGGTTTAATTTAATGTCGGTATTATCACATATAAATCATGTTGTTTCCTTCTTCTGTTTGGGGTCTTGGGGAAGAGGGTCAATTTCAGTTGAAGGGCATGATTCATTCGTGAGGCTTCTAATGCATTAGGCTGATAATGGATATGTCTCATTTCTAGGATTTGGATGGGTTTACGAAGTTTTAAATACTTTGATTGTCGCGCTTAGTAATTCATTGATGGTGTTACAGATCCTAGTCTTCTTTAGTTTGATTTCCACACGTTAACTAACGAGAATCTTATGCTTCAACTTGCATTTGTGTTTGCCCATTTACTGCTAAGTTCCACCTACTAACGGCTTTTTTCCCTGCCCAGGGAGTAAGTGGCACACAATTAACAGCTTCAAACGGCATACTGCTTTGGAAGTGCATAACCCCGAAGGCGGAGAAGATAAGATCAGCAATTTACATGACTCCATTCTTCTTCACATTCTTTCATATCTTCCTACCAGAGATGTTGTGGGCACATGCATACTTTCAACAAGGTGGAAGAATCTTTGGACTTGTGTTGAAAACATTGACTTTGATGACTCATTTCTCTACTCAAGTAGGGTTTTTGGTTATCCGATGAAGGTCACTAGTTTCATGCACTTTGTTCACAGATTTCTTCAACTTCGAGAAGAATCAGACATCAAAAAGTTTCGCCTTTCCTGCCGTGTTTGCTTCAGTGCCTCTCATGTTTGTTCATGGCTTTCAACTGTTATTAGGCATAATGTTCAAGATCTTGATCTCTGTCTTTTTGTAGAAGAACCTTTTATGTTGCCTCAATGTGTTTTCAGTAGCAAGACACTTACTTCTCTAAAACTTGAAATGAATTGCGTTCTTGAACTACCTACTAGTACTTGTTTTCCTTTCCTTGAGACCTTGCACCTATGTCTTGTCACATTTCGGGACGATAGCTCAACCCAGAGGCTGTTATCTAGCTGCCCTATGCTTCGGGAGTTGGCTATATTAGATTGTGAATGGATGAACTTGAAGCAAGTTGCAATTTCAATCTCTTCATTAAAGAGTTTGATAATCGATGATTTGCCTTTCTTTGGCTCCACTGATGATCTAAATGGCTGCAAAATCAAGATTGATGCAGCAAATCTTACTTTCCTTAAGTACAGTGGTTACCTCTCAAATGAGATATGTTTGTATAATCTATCTCCCTCAGTCAATGCATCAATTCACATCCCCATTCTGTATGAGAAGAGAAATCAAATTGCTTTTCGTGCTGTTAAGCTCTTTAGAGGGCTACACAAGATTAGTGCTGCGAGAATATCTAGCAGGGCTATTGAGGTAATTACTAACAAGACGGAAATTAGCTACAGAACATCACAGTCTAGAATGTTGAATGTCTAAATATGCAGTACTGATGTCTTTTCATTTTTCCTTTTCTGTGATCCCACCTTGTTGCTTGGCAAAGTCTCTCTTCATCGCAGATATAGAGAAAGATCGACTTCCAATATTTTATAACTTGACGCATTTGGAGTTGAGTATGGAACTTGAAAATCATTCCATTGGACCATTGAAGGAACTGCTCCAATGTTTGCCAAAGTTGCAATCGCTTCATTTTTCTGAGGTAGATACCTTTGGCATTGTGGACTTGTTTATAAAAAAATTTCAAGTCACATGAGTCCTTTTCTATTTTTCATACCATTCAGGGACTTGACCCCTGCATGCACCTTTGTGAAGGTGACTGGAACTTGAGATCTGTACCACCCTGTTTCTTGTCTAGTCTCAAGACAGTGAAATACAGCAATTTTCATGGTAATGATACAGAGATTTCTTTTTTAAGAAATTTGCTGGAAATTGCATTAGTTTTGGAGAAGCTGAACATAGTTTGTTCAATGAGACCTTTTGGGGATCTAAAGAAGCAAAAGGAAGTTGAAGATCAACTGCGGAGTCAACACGGAGGATCAGTGTCTTGTGCTATCAAGTTTATGTAAAACCTAAAAGAGCTTTTACATGTGAGTTCCTTTTCCATCAAGAAGCTTTTAGTTTTCCTTGTCATTTTTCTTTCTATGCAGAACTGTGGCATCTGCTTTTTTCTTCTGCTTTGGTTCATAATTCAATTTACTAGCTAAATATCTGAATCAGACTGCCCAGTACAGTAATGAGTTTAAAAACTTAGATTCTGCCCTTTGAGATATGAACTTGAGTTTTACTAAGAAAGCATGACGAATGCTTAATTTTTCGTCATTTCCAGAAGGTCAGTGTTCCGTGGATTATACATGAGTTACTTTCAAGTTGCTAGGAGCTAGTTATAAGTTGGGAATACAAAAACAGGAAGGGTTATGAATGTTTCAGAATAACATAGAAGTAAATCTATCCAGGAATGGATATTTGCTTAGTAGCTAGTGCTTGAAAATCACATATTGCACATATGCTGTCCTATTAATTTACATTTCAAAGTTCATTTATTTTACTTATTTTAGTCACTATCCAGGTCAAAATAAGATCTCTCATTTATTTCTATTTTTGTGTATCTATGGTCCACCAAATGAAAATATGTCTCTTATATGGTATTAAAAGATTTGCATGTGCCTACATCAAAAGCTCACCGTATTAATAAAAGCTAAGGTTTGACTGGACAATTATATTCAGACCCGATTGTTCCATCTTTCAGCAACTTAACTGAACTTCTGCACATGAGTGATGAAACTATATATCAAATTAGAGAACCATTATAAATAGATAAATGGGAGTGGGTAATCTCTTATTGAATATCCTGTTTGTTTAGTTAGGAGTTAGGAGTTAGGATTCACATTCACAGAGTTTCTTATTTTAAAAAGGAGTGTTGCTAAGAAATTCTTGAACTAAAACCGCTTTGAACTTTTACGACTGGAAATATCAAAGAATTTCTTCTTTCCTCAAGGAGTTGAGGCAAGAGTAATTGCAATATGCATCTTTAATTATTATCATTAGCGTTACATATTAATCAAAAAAAGTCTCATTCTTTTATAATGACGATAATATTTTGTGCATCTGTGAAGTTACATGTTTCAAAAAATATATATTTTGTGTGTCTGTGGTCACCAGATGAAAATATGTCTCTTTATATGGTAGAAAAAGATTTGCATGTGGTTGCACCAAAAGCTCACCATGTTAATAGAGTTAAGGTTTGACTGGAAAATTATATCCAGACCCGTTTGTTCCATCTTTCAGCAACTTAACTGATATTCTGCGCATGAGACTGTGTGAAATTAGATTACCATTATAAATTGATAAATGGGAATCTCTTTATGAAATCTGGTTTCTCTAGTTAGGATGTACATTCACCGAATTTCTTATTCTAAATAGCACAGTGCAGCGAGGAAATTGTTGAACTAGAACCTCTTTGGACCTTTACGAGTGGAAACATCACAAGGAGTTTAAAGCACGAGTAACTGCAATATGCAAATCTGCTTTTGGAGCCTGTCGAAATTTGTTTTTTCCAGTCTTTCAGCTAGCCAAGAAGCCGTCAATTTAACTATACATAGATATCATTATACTTGGACTTTGAAGAATTTCATGTTGCACTTACACTTCTTGATGCAGCAAGTAACTTCACCTAAATCGATATCAAACTCATGTCTTGCACTGCAAGATTAGTGTGATTTCCCTTTTCATCTTTCATGTGTCAAAAGTATTCTGTTCGCTTAAAAATGAAATCAGTTGACAATTTTTTATCTCTAATAGCTTCTACTTTTAGACACTAGGTAGTGCTGCAGTATTGCATTTTACTAGCCATTGACTGTTAAAAAGCATTTAAGATGGTGTGTAAACCTAGTACTGACATTTTATGCTTATTACCTTCTTATTGTATGTGTATGTAATGCAGTCTCCAACAAGCAGATATTTTGCAAGCATTAGCTGTGGATCCGGCGCTACAATTTTTGGTTCCGTTTACAAGTGCAACACCATGCTTTAGTACACTTCTTGGATCAGTTATTTTTGGTAATGAATTCTGCAGATTCATGTAAATCAGTTGGAACTTCTTTTTGCATTTAGGTCACAAGTCTTTCTGAAGTAGTGGAATCTGACTAGTGGAACAGGTAAACAGTTAACTTAGCAATGGACCCTTTACCCCTTTTTTGTCATTTATTTTGTGGGGAATAGGCATAGATGCTTTGTAGATGATTTTGTGATTGTTTTTAATTCAAAAGGAATCAAGCATTGTAAATCTACTATATGTGATATAGCTGACTCAGTCATATGAAACAACAAGGATAGGGAAAATATTTTATAACAAGTTTGGGTTTTTTGGGGAAAGAAAGTTACACATGCATTGATTAAGTTCCAATGTCTGTTATTTTGTGTGTTTTACATGTCAAAGTTTTATGCATTATGTCTTGTTTTACAATTGGAGAAATTGAGTTTTATCTTCTTTTTTTTCATACTCTGCTGATAAATCCTTTATGTAGGCAGTCAGAAAAATTAGAAGTAGAACTATCAGAGGGTTTAAACTCTCTTGATAACCATCTTTCGACTTTAGTTTCATAAGTGGAGTTTGAAGAACGTAGAATGTATGCAAATTTTATGCTTATTACAGAGTAGAAAGACTATTTTCGATAGATTTTCTTCGTATCAAAGGAAGAAAAAGCATAAAGAAATGGAAAAGAATAATTGCTCCAAAAAGAATTTCTTTTCCATTTTGACTTGTAAATGTTGTGGAGGGTTGTTATTATACCCTTTGGATAAAAATGTCTTTTTATTCCAATAAAAAGCCACTTATAAGACTTTGTTGTGTCCCCATAGAGAAAAACCAGACAAGGGGCAGAGAACAACTGCAAAAAATTCTCAGATATACTCATTTATTAAATGACACAGCATTTAAAATAATCTAACAAGAATATGCCAATTCAGAGAACTTTTTTTAAAATAATAGTAATAATGTAGGTCAAACTTTAGCACTTGATATTGTAATAAATTTATGTTTCTTTATGTCCTTATAAAACAGCAATTACAATGCACTGAATCCAGTACTGCTTTTTTGATTATTATGCTCATTATAAAAAGAATTAAGACTATTTTAATTGATACATTAGACTAATAATTATAATTATAATAATAATAATAATGTGTAATGATGCAATCTCTTTACTAAATTTACTCAACTAAACACTTGGTGTTCCCCTTACTCTTCAAGAATTGAGACTTGTGGGTAAGTTTTGACAGTGAGGGGTCATCTTTGTCAAAGGCCCACTTAGAGCAGTCCTAAATATAAATTCAAAAAGGCTATTTATTTGGACATCGTTATTTAATTTATGTGTCTGAAATTATATATGATTGAAGTTCAGATGTTTAGTCTCGACGACTTCATAATACTAAGTGTACTCCTTTTTTTAAGTGGTGAAGTCCGTAATGATATTTACTTGTTTGTGATAAAAGGTTCGCGAGAGGAATTGCCTCTGATCAATGGACTTAAAGAAAAAAAAAAAAAAAAACTTTGAGGATTGGGGCAAACGGCTAGTGGCCGACTGCTCGGGTTGTTTTGAGATGAAAGTGAGTTGTCGTTTATCAATCAGGGGATGAAAGAGCGTTTCATTGGATTCTTGACGACGGACTCTGAGGTGAAAGTGAGTCGTTGTTTATCAACTAGGGGATGAACGAGCGTTCCATTAGGCCTTTGACGACTGACAAGATAGGTGGGAAATCACTCTGGATCTTCTTTTTTTGGGATACAACTTTACCGAGCTGACTAGCATTCCTTTTCACTATGCATTTTTTCAAACAAAGAAGACGATTATCAGATCGAATTCGTTCTTTAAGAAACTGCTCGTCTCATACTTTTGTCTATCTCATATGTGCGGAACCTAATCTTTTTCGATTCCAGTCTCTCCCTCGAATAAGATTTTTTTTCTTTGGAGGTCGTCTTTGGGCATTAAACAATAACTCAAAACTGATACAAACAAGAAAAAATCAATTATTTAATCAAACAAAGAATTGTAATATTTCTTTTCAATAATCACATAATAATATTTCTATCAAATAATTATAGACAAAAAGAATAATTTTAACGGTCTTAAAATAGCTAATGTCTCATCATCTAATTAGCGACGCACAATAGATACATACATTTCAAAGTGAAAGACAATTTCCCAAGTCCTTACAAATAATTAATGAGTTGTTTGATGGAATATTATCTTATCACAATCATACATTAAAATAATCAATACCCAAACACCTTACAAATAATTGTTGGGGATATTTAAGGTATTAACTTTTCCGTACATATTAAACATTGTTAAAAAATTAATTACTAGAAGATTTTATATTTATTTATATCATGTTAGAAGTCAATAGCATGTTAGGTGCTCAATTATTTATTACAAAAATATGCTATCTTTTCTCTTTTGGTATAATATAATTTATGACACAAAATAAAAAAATAAATGTTACTTAAAACTTTATAGTTGGGAGAATTTATCTATTTTTATGAGTTACACCATAGTTGAATAGCAAAAGTATAAATGACATCAAGCAGCTATACTTGTAGAACTCATATTTAAAACATATTTTAAAATTTAATCAATTTTGACAAGCTTCAAACTGAACCTGTTGCATTTTCTTGGCTTTATCACAATTCAATTTCAGTTTAGATAGTAAATATTTAAAATCTTTAAATTTGTATATCTGAAGTAAATTTTGGAATGATTAAATTTTAAATCTTTAATAAAGGTTTTAAAATTAACTAGTGCGACTTCACTTTGAATATAACAATATACTCATGTTTCTGTTAGTTTAGTTATGTTTTTGAATTATTTAATCTGATTAATTTAAATTTGTGTTGGATAAATCACTTATAGCTTGTTTAGACAAGCTTTTGAAAGACCAAAAAATATTTATTTAGAAAAAACAAGATATTTGATCAAGTTTTGATGAGAAAAGTAATATTTCAGGAGAGTAATAAAAATTACTTTTTAAAAACTAAAGAAAATAATATTTCTTCGTACTTCTTTTTTCAAAATAAATCGAATTTAGAAGTTTAATCAACAACGGAAAAAAAATCTTTGATTATAATCAAAGAGTCACTCATATTATGTTAGAATTTGTTATGGTCAATACTCAACACCTATTAAATGAAAAATTTGCATCGTACCAACCACAAATTTCCCCATTTCTATTCCCATTTATTTCACATTCAAATCTCATATAATAAGATTTAGAAAAAGTAAAACATATGCAAATTTTATTCCTATTTTATAGAAATTAAGAGATTATTTTTGATAATTTCTCAGCTCAATTTTACAATCAAATAATACAAGTAAAGATATTATTTCATCCTTCATAATTTATATATATATTTAATATATGTAAAAACAAGTCATATTTTTTAAAAATTAAAATTGATTATAATTTATAATCACACAAATAATTAACATTAGAGCTCAGATTTTAAAAATCTTCATTTATTTCTTAAAATTGTATTTATAGTCCAACACTCCCACATAAAATTGAGACCGAAGGAATAGGTGACTTTCCGTATTTATTAAAGTGCACTTAAAGATGTTGTCTCGTGAGAGGTAAGAGATATTCCATAAAATTAATAGCAATGTACAAATTGAACCGAACACTATGATTATAAAAAAAAAACTAAGATATCTTATGATAGTGTAATATATTTGAAAAGAGCAAGGTTATAATAAAAGAGAAAAAAAAAGCATGATAGTGTAATTGAAATATCATCATAGGGCAGGCGTTATAATAGAGGAACCAAAAAAAAAAAGACCCCACCTTCCATCAAACTCTTCTATACTATATACTTTTTGCCAGCCACCCTAGTTTTCTACTATTCCAACATACACTTTCTTCCATAAATCCTTGTTTTTATACTTCATTTTTTTTTTTGTGGATCATCACATCACATGGTCGATCTTGTTTTATACTGAGATTTGAATACTCTTTCTGTGTTTATCAGACAATTAGATCTCCTTCTCACTCTCACGGAGTGCACATGTTTTTTCAGGCTCTTTCTACGTAGACAGAGCCGTGAAGAGAGCCTTTTTTTTTCAAGTTTTCTGTAAAATTTTGATCTGGGGTTTTGGGGTTTTTGCTGGTATTATATTAGTTTCTGATCTTTATTATAAAAAAGTTTTAATTTTTAGTCAAAACCCATCTGAATTTTCGCTTGCCAGCTCAAAGGATTTTGCACCATGATCTCTACAGTGAAGCAATCGGCTTTTACAATCAATGGGTGTGATTTTATTCGGTCAAAGTCTCAATCTTTGGCTTCTTCACGCTTTATCTCTGTACTTCCGCCATTACCGGCGATGAAGTCTCGCCGGAGCTCCGGTGTATCTATTTCTAAGCCTGTTTTTGTTTCTTCTGTTGAGAGTTTTGGGGGTTTGAAGAGATCTAATGAGAAAACTGATAGCGGTTTGGTTAAGTGTAAGGCTTATGAAGCGGATCGGTCTGAACCGATTGAAGGACCTGAATCGAAAACGGAGGTGGCAAGGAAGATGAAGATCGGTGTTTATTTTGCTACTTGGTGGTTTTTGAATGTGATTTTTAATATTTATAATAAGAAAGTGTTGAATGCTTTTCCATTCCCTTGGTTAACATCAACTTTGTCACTTGCTGCTGGTTCACTTATTATGTTGATTTCTTGGGCTCTTAGAATTGCGGAAGCTCCTAAAACTGATCTTGAATTCTGGAAAACTCTATTCCCGGTAAGGAAAATTGTGTTTTTTGGATACCCAATTGTGTAAAGACAACAACTTTTTGCTTATTTTCTTGTTTTGATGATGTTTGTGGACATAATTTTGATGTTTTATGCCTTGGTGTTAGGTTGGTTGTGGTTCTTGTGATCTGTTTTATAGTGTTTGGTTCTCTAGGGATCTAGTCTATGGTTGTTGTGATAGTGAAATTTTTACCTGCTATAGATCTTGGGTTTAGTTATTTAGGGGTTCTGAGATATATTTACTAACATAGTACCTAAATTTGATTTTGATTTTGATTTTGTTTGGATTTAATGTTGAGAGAAATGTTTTCTGGGTTTGGTGACAGAGAATACAAAACAACAAAAGGTGTTGGTTTTGAAGTACACAACAATTGTTTTATGAAAATGAAGTTTTGTTTTTTTGTGGATGAAAACCACAAGAGACCTTCAATCTTAAGTGATTTAGCTTCTTCTTCGTTTCGGTGGACATGCACACAGACTGGCTTTGACACTGTCATTATCTGAAAAAAGTTTTGTATTTTTGTGGATGAAAACCATAGGAGACCTTCAATGTTAAGTGATTTATTTTCTCCTTCGTTTCGGTGGTCAGAGCTATTTGATACATGCATTAGTGTGAGATAGCACATAGACAGACTAGCTGGGATAATATCATTATCTGAAAAAAGTTTGTTTTTTTGTGGGATGGAAACAATAAGAGACCTTTATGTTTAGTGATTTCTTTTCAAAGTTATTTGATACATGTACTAGTGTGAGATGGCACGTAGACGTGCACACAGTCTAGCTTGGAACTATCATTATCTGAAAAGTGTTGTTTTTTAGTGCTGAACAGAGTCTTATTCACTCTTTGTTTTCTTCCTGTTTTGTATTCTAGGTTGCCGTTGCACATACAATTGGGCATGTGGCAGCTACAGTGAGCATGTCAAAGGTGGCAGTTTCATTCACTCACATCATCAAGAGTGGTGAACCTGCTTTTAGCGTTTTGGTTTCAAGGTTCCTCTTGGGAGAGTCATTCCCTACCGCCGTTTACTTATCTCTTATCCCCATCATTGGTGGTTGTGGTCTTTCTGCTCTTACAGAGTTGAACTTCAACTGGATTGGTAATTAGTTAACTTTTACTAGTTGTTAAGACTTAAGTTCCCCCATCATTTGTGTTGATTCTCTTGCCTGCCTCATGGTAAAACATTTTTCAATGTCAATATACTTGTATACACAGAATTCTATGGAAATTTGATGGCAAATCTTTGGTAGCATAAAAGAAAAACACTCCTAGCTGTAACAGCTGTAATATTAGACTGTATTTGGTATGATATGTTCTTTTTTCAAAATTTCCATGAGAAGATAACATTTTTTGGTAACCAAATATCACAATTTGACTTATTCATGGAACATATTTTTCCAGGAAATGACCCTTTCTGAGGTAATTCGGACTTCTCGAGTTTGGTAATTCTTCAATTAATGGAAAGATTGTTATGTGATGCATTCAATCACTTTATATTTCTAAGCAACCTTCCTTATGGATGAAATTGTATCTGAGTTTTTACTAGGCTGACCTGTTTTTTGTTCAATCAGGGGGCAGTGACCTTGTCATTTAGTGATGTCCTTGACAATTATGTTGGTTTTGAGTGTTGAACACAACTTTTCTTATGAATTTGTTTGCTGATGACTTTATCTGTTTTTGTTGGTTTGTCCACTTTAGGTTTCTCGGGGGCTATGATCTCGAATGTGGCATTTGTCTTCAGAAATATATTCTCCAAGAAGGGTATGAAGGGGAAGTCTGTTAGTGGGATGAACTACTATGCTTGCTTGTCTATACTGTCTTTGTTGATTCTCACACCATTTGCCATTGCTGTTGAGGGACCACAAATGTGGGCTCTAGGATTTGAAAAGGCTGTCTCTCAAATTGGTCCCCAGATCGTCTGGTAATCACATGACTGCCATACTATCTGTTTTTACATTTTGTGTCATCAGCACTTTGACATAAATGGCTCCGGTTAAATAATACTTCCTTCCTTACACTTTATGTGGCAAGGTTCAGAGTACGAGGGTTAAAGTATTCAATTATTTAAGCTTTTGGAAATAAAATTTTACATATTGGGAAACTATATAAAAATTACTATTATATGTCATAATAGGTGATAAATCAAAATATTTAAGAAAGGTGTGGTCATGGAATAACCTATTTCATTCCACAAATACTAATGTTGTCACTTAAATTGTAACAATGAGTGTACTACATTTGACTACAGTAGTTTTAATCATCTTAGAGAGTTATATGTCAATTGAAAATGTAGAGAACTTTTAGTGCTAGAGAAAACTAGGTTTATCAATATTATGGAACATGCTTAAATCGAGCGACAAGGTCTTTCTTGAGATTGAGACATTTGTCATCGATATTGATTCCCGTAAGTTGTGTGTAAGAGCAGTACATATTTCACTTCATCTGAATTTTACTACTCATAGAATCAGAATCACTTAACTGTAGCTTAGCTTTCCCTCTTCTCAATCTATGTGAGTGATTGAATTGGTATTAAGAATGTGAGGAGGAAGGATTTTGTGAAATCAGTTGCATCACATACTTAATTTAGCTTTGGTGTTGACTGGTGTTTAATGTGGTGAATTTTTATTGATAACAGGTGGATGGCGGCCCAGAGTGTATTTTATCACCTCTACAATCAAGTTTCATACATGTCTTTGGATGAGATCTCTCCTTTGACATTTAGTATTGGAAACACCATGAAACGTATATCAGTAATTGTCTCTTCCATCATTATCTTCCGTACACCCGTCCAGCCAGTCAACGCTCTTGGAGCTGCCATTGCAATTCTTGGAACTTTCTTGTACTCACAGGTGATAATTTCATTTTTTGCCTTTCTGTATCAGATGTGATTGATTGTTCTTTCCTTGATATAAATTTCTAAAGTCTATAGATTTTTCCACTTGAACGGCAAGCAAACTAGTTTTCTCCGTAACTATTTTCATTATAAACATGAGAATGAGAGATAGCTACTTTCTCTTCCTTCGCACAACTATCTTCACTCGGATCTTTTAGTTCCTCTCTATGTGTGTGTGTGCGTCTTTTCTTCCCTTTTTTTTTCTTTTGGGTTAGATCATAATTGTACTATTTGTTATTCGAAACTTAGAGATCATCTTTTTCTCACGGAAGGCAAATCATTTAGTGCTAAAAAGAGTAGAGTGGTAATTTAAGAGATTTAAGTTACCATATCAAAAAATACTTGGATGCCAAGCGTGATGGAAACTATCATCAAAATATTGGAATGAAATGCGTTCATACGGAGGTGATAATTCATATAACCGACTCCAACTAGCTTGGGAGTTGGGATTGAGGTGTTTTTCTGTTAGTGTGCAATAAACCAAGGTTCTGCATTTTCTTGTATCACCAATCCTTCAAAACGATCCCTCTTTGATAATGCTGCTCTTTTTCTGGTTTTCCTGTATTTTTTGTGCTAGTTCCAAGGTTTCATTTTTTCATCATTTTCATTGTTTGTCCTCTCTAACTAAAACTCTTTGAATGTTATGCAGGCAAAACAATGAATACCGCGTTTGGGATAAAAGACGTTGAAGAGAACCTTGAGGTGTTGCGATAACGTCTCTCAGGATCCTCAGTCTACCCTTTCTTTGGGTTGAGCATGGAACTTATGAGTATGTAGATAGCAATAATGGGTTAAAATTAACTCAAATCCTATAGAGTTACTAAGGCTGGTTTCCCTGTTTTGTTATTATTATTCGTAGAGACATCAACAAGTGTACTAATAAACTGAATACTTGGTTGAGAGTGGTATAAATTAGTTTATTTAAGCATAAACCTTCCAGAATTTGGCTCAAATAAACAGCATGATTGCCTTAACTAGCACTCCATGTTTGACATTGATCGATCAGAGGGCCGATGAAGGTGAAATTTGGCTCATGAACATATTGAAGAATCTGAACAAAACGAAACAAAACACATACTTCCTGGTGGAAACACCACTAGTAGAAAGTTAGAAACCAAGTGACGAGAAGTATATATGGACCTTTTAACAATCAAGAGAATTGGGTTCTGGGTTCATGAATCAACAGCTCTATCAACAAAATTTTCGATAACATTCTTTATTTAACTTACAAAATTTGTTCTGCCATAAAACAAAAAATACTCTAAAGTTACCTTTAAAGTACAAAGAACCCTTTTTGACAGGTATTACCAACTTCTCCATCAAACCTTCAAATATTTAATAGCAGTCTGAACATCTTTATCTCCTCTGCCACTGCAGTTAAGCACAACCTTAGTTTCATTTGCTAGAGTTGGACACAGCTTCTCCAAGTAGGCAAGAGCATGAGATGTTTCCAGAGCGGGGATGATACCCTCTAAGCGAGATAACCTTTTGAAAGCTGCAAACATGAGGCATCAAGTAAAACACGAACGGGTTTGTAAGATACATCATGAAGATGCAGCAAAAGTGAAAGCCAGTTACAAACTAGAAAATTATATGTTTTAAGTTTAGAACAAAGAATAAATGAAATCATTTATCACCTTCCAAAGCCTCCTCATCTGTGATGCTATAATATTCTGCTCTCCCGAGATCTTTCAAAAAGCTGTGTTCTGGCCCAACTCCAGGGTAATCCAATCTAATAAATTCGTTAGGGGAATAAAACCAGTTAAGAGATACAATTATTTTATTTGACCAAACACACTTTATTTCAGTAGCGTCAAGTGTACGCACATGATTTTGTAATAGCAAGCAAAATGAGCACATTAGTAACAAGCAAGGTTCAAGTTATTACCCGGCACTGATAGAATGAGGCTCAACTATCTGCCCATCTTCATCTTGCAGTAGATAGCTCATAGCTCCATGCAGCACTCCTACCTCTCCCTTTGTTAAAGTGGCAGCATGTTTACCACTATCTAGACCAAAACCTGCTGCTTCAACCCCAATCAACCTCACATCTTTGTCATCAACAAACTCATGAAACAGTCCTATAGCATTTGAACCTCCACCAACACATGCAACAAGCACGTCTGGTTTCCCGCCCCACTTTTCCAATGATTGCTTCCTTGTTTCTTTACCAATCACTGCATGGAAGTCCCTAACCATCATGGGGTAAGGGTGTGGTCCTGCAACAGATCCAAGTATGTAGTGAGTTGTTTCAACATTTGTAACCCAATCCCTTATAGCTTCTGAAGTAGCATCCTTGAGCGTAGCAGTTCCAGAGTGGACTGCTCTAACCTGCAATGTTAATTTTGGGAGATGTAATTAAATAGAGTGATTCGAATGCAATGGAAAGATCTCTTACAAAGTATAAGA
>JAJOOO010008953.1:0-13549 GCA_029582685.1 Solanum piurae
CCCAAACTGTGACTTCTTCTCAGTACTGAGAAGAAGTCACAGTTTGGGGATGATAGACAAAGGTTTGGTGGTGATAGGCAACAAAGATTTGCTGGAAATAGGAGGCAACAGGCACACAATGCACAATGTACTGATACTTCTGATTATGGGAATAGACAGCAGCAAAACCACAGTGCAGGGCATCTAGAAGGGATGGAAACTAGGAATAATCCTTCTACATCCGTGATGGTGCCATCCTTCACTCATGATCAATACAATCATATCATGAAGCTATTGGATAGTGATTCTGCACCACAAGTGTGGCCAATATGGCAGGTATACCTCCAAACACTACTTCATGTTTTACCTCAAGATGTTTTTCTACAGGTTTAGACACAACTCCCTGGGTGGTTGCCACTGGTGCTACCAATCACATGGTCTGTAATATGCAATCCTTGCTTAAATCCTCACCTGCACCATCTGCTAACAATCAAGTTTACCTTCCAAATGGCCAAACAACTGATGTTAAACACATTGGCACAATAACACTCTTTGACAATTGTGTATTGAACAATGTGCTGCATGTTCCTAAATTAGAATATAATCTCCTATTCTTTTCTAAGCTCACCAAGGAACTTCATTGTTGTGTCTCTTTCTATCATTCTTTTTGCCTATTTCAGGACCTATCAACTGGCAAGGTGAAGGGGATTGGTAAAGAAAGAGATGGATTGTACTTACTTCCATCTCCTCACACTCAATCTCCTGTCAGTGCCCTTCAAGGCAGGGCAGCCTTCCCCAGGGAAAGCCTAATAAGACTCATTCTAATACTTGAGTTCAAGCTCCTACTTCGAAGTAAGTCTATGGGTTGTTTCGAAGCTTAGTAGATAAAGCGTACCAGAGTTCCATATAGTTCCAAATGATTGTTGTTCCCATATAGTTCCACAATGAAATGGTTGATAGATAGAAGGGAGAATGCCGCTGACAAAGAGGAGCTCTACCAGTCTCTCTTTTTTTTGTCATTCCTTCAAAAACCAGATCTAAGTCTTGTCGAGCAATCGCTTGCAAAACCCTTTTATAAGGCAGGCTCAACTATACTTGATCAAATCAAAATCTTCGTTTGTTCTTTTTCAGGATTTACTACACATAGGAACTTCCATCAACTGATCAATGGTTACTTCCGCTGATGATCTTCCATCCTGTTCATCTTCTATTCAAGCTGATACTTCAGTTTGGCATCTCAGATTTGGACATGCACCAGTTGCTGGATTCCTCTACTCAAATCCACATGCCTAAAACTTCTGCATTTTGTCCTATATGTCTTCTTGCTAGACAAACTAGATTTCCCTTTTCTACTAATACTAAGAAATCTGTAGCTCTTTTTGATCTCATTCACATGGATGTTTGGGGTCCTTATAAACAATGTACTTACAATGGTTTTAGATATTTCCTTACTATTGTGGATGATCATTCCAGAATGACCTGGATTTACTTGTTAAGATTGAAAAGTGATGTAATAATACCCATTAGTTCTTTCCTTAATCTCATTAAAACTCAATTTTCAGCATTGGTTAAAGTTGTCAGGACTGATAATGGTTTGGAATTCTTTAATTCTCAATGCCACACTCTTTTTGATTCCCTTGGTATCATTTATCAAAGTACATGTGTCCATACCCCTCAGCAAAATGGCATAGCTGAGAGAAAACACAGGCACCTTCTTGAAATGGCCAGAGCTCTTAGGTTTCAGGCTCATGCCCCACTCAAATTTTGGGGAGAATGTATTACTACTGCAACATTCCTCATAAACAGACTACCCTCCACCATTTTATCCAACAAATCACCCTATGAGGTTTTTCATGGGCACCCCCCCCCCCCAAACCTTGATCATCTCAAAGTGTTTGGTTGCCTCTGCTATGCAACCAAGCTTGTTTTCCATGACAAATTGTCCTCCAAAGTTAAACCCTCTGTATTCATGGGATATTCAGCTACTCAAAAAGGCTATAGGCTGTACAATATTTCCACAGATACTTTCTTTATCAGTAGAGATGTTTCTTTTAGAGAACATCTTTTTCCTTTCTAACGCCCCAGACTCCATTTCTCGCTCACATGTTTTTCCCCCTACCTCAGCCTTTCCTCATCCTCTGGATGTTTCCACACCCTCTGATTCTAATCAGCTCTTGTGCCTTCCAACTCCTTCTATATCTCTTTATGCTCCTTCTCCTATTTCCACTGTTCCTATCCATGCTTCCCTTCCTCTTCCTACCAGAAAATCCTCTAGAATCACTAAACCTCCCATTTGGCACACTAACTACATTACCAAATCCATTACTTCTCATCCCATGTCCAATTGTCTTTCCTATTATGCTATTTCACCTTCTTACAAAGCCTACCTCACAGACTTTTCTTCTTCCATCACTGAGCCTTCCTCTTACACCCAAGCAGCTCAGGATGTACACTAGGTTTGTGCTATGGACCAGGAAATTTCTGCACTTACTGATAATCACATCTGGGAAGTTGTTGATTTTCCTGCAGGCAAAACTCCTATTGATTGTAAATGGGTAGACAAAGTGAAGTATAAGGTTGATGGATCTATTAAAAGATATAAAGCTAGATTGGTTGCTAAAGGTTTCCCTCAGCAGGAAGCCCTTCATTACCATGACACTTTTTCTCTAGTGGTTAAAATGGTCATTGTGAGAACTGTTATCTCTCTTGTTGCTCAGTCTAACTGGCCCTTGTATCAGATGGATGTTTATAATGCCTTCCTCCAAGGTGATCTTCTAGAGGAGATCTATATGACTTTGCCAGGGGGAGCACAGGGTATGCAAGCTACTCAAATGCCTGTATGGCTTAAAGCAAGCCAGTAGACAATGGGACTTGAAACTCACAACAACTCTTGTTCAGTCTGGTTTTACACAAAGCAAGTTGGATTATTCCTTGTTTACCAAAAAGGGAACAAAGAAGGGATTGTCATCTTACTTGTTTATGTTGATGACTTATTGATTACAGGTAGTGACAAAAAACTCATTCAGGAGGCCAAGCAAACCTGAATCACAATTTCAAGATGAAAGATCTAGGAGAGTAGAGGTACTTGGCATAGAGTTTGCCAGATCAAACAAAGGAATTTTGATGAATCAAAGAAGGTATGCACTGGAGTTAATATCAGAATGTGGCTTAAGGGGAGGAAAGCCTACTACAACACCACTAGAACAGAATCAAAAATTGACAAGCCTGGAATATGATAAGGTTTTTGAACCCACAAATGATGATGTAGAATTAGATGACAGGAGGGTATATCATAGACTCATAGGAAGGCTATTATATTTGGCAATGGCAAGGCCAGATGTTTCTTATGCAGTACAACATTTGAGTCAATTTATGCATGCACCAAAAATATCACACTATGAGGCAGCTCTACATGTGGTCAGATACATAAAGCAATAGCCTGCACTAGGACTTCTGATGAGCAGAAGAAAGTCAGGAAAGGTCACTGCATATTGTGATGCAGATAGGGCATCATGTTTGATATCAAGAAAATCAGTGACATGCTTTGGGATAAAGTATAGAGATTCACTGATTTCATGGAAACCAAAGAAGCAGAGTACAGTATCAAGAAGCTCAGCAGAAGTTAAGTATAGGAGTATGGCAACCACAATAGAACAGTTAGTATGGTTACAAAGCTTGTTCAGGGAACTATGTGCTCAAGTAGAGTTACCAATGGAGTTGTATTGTGACAAAAAAACAGCCTTGCAGATAGCTTCAAATCCAAATGTTTCATGAAAGGACTAAACACATAGCGATTAACTGCCACTTCATTAGGGAAAGATTGCAAGAGGATTGATTACAACTTCCTACATTGCCAGTAGAGAACAATTGGCAGACATATTCACAAAGGCACTAGGGAAACAACTGCACACTGAGATGCTATTCAAGTTGGGATTACTGGACATATTTCACCATCCAACTTGAGGGGGAGTATAGAAATTAGTGACAGCTGTATTACATTATTAGTTAACTTGGTTTATATTCTAATTAGTTACAGAGTTAGTTAGATTAGCTGATAGTCAGTTAGCTAGCATTGCAAGTCAAGAAGTTAGTTAGAATGTATAAAGTTAGTTCATGACATGCATATAAAGCTACACTTGGATGAATGAAAAAGTAATGCAGTTCCACAAATTCTCTGTTCATTTTCTCTTCCTTCTTCCCTAACAGCAATGTAACAGTAGCCATTGTAGCTAGGTTAATGCTTCCAACACAAATAGCAATTTCTAAGTTAATTTATTTTCACTGACACACTATGTTGGAAACCCGGATACATTTATTAATGAAAAAAAAATAGACATCGTTATCATAAATATGTCCATCATTGCACATACCTTCAAACCAACAGCAGCTAAAGTTTCGGTTACAAGCTGTGCAATTTGATCCTCTGGCATAGCTGAATTCTCATAACTAGAATTCCAAAGAGAAGAAGATCCAGTTAATCTACGTATAAACTGGATTTTCTCAATTTTAATCAGTATAGCTAACAGAAAAACTTCAGAACTCAGTAGAGCTGAGAATATCTTTTCTTTTTGGGATAATTAAAGCGTTGAGAGTATCTTACAGCAAGAAACCAACATTTTCGCGAACAGTTAATGAATCAAAAAGTGCAGCACTCTGAAACACCTGTTATGGGGATGGATATGTTCATAAGATTACAAAAATATTCAAGAAGTATCTCCGTAGAACAACTTTACTGAACAACATTAAAAGAGCTCAGAACATGTAACTTACTAAGCCAATCCTAAGCCCAGAAATTTCCTCATCACTCACTAATCCATTACGCAGTTTACCTCGGATTAAGACTTCCCCCTGCATTCAATGAAGTCTATTAGCAGAGCTAGATAACGGTATCAAAATTCAAAATTTTCAGAACAAATACACAAGCCACAAGAGAAACATAATGCACACATACTTTATCAGGAGCAAGTAGGCCAGCCATTATCTTTAAGATTGTTGATTTCCCTGTGCCGGAAGGCCCAATAATTCCAACAGCCTCACCATGTCTGATCTGTAACAAAGGGTAAGAGTGGTGATTAAAAGTTGTCAGCACTTCCACCAAATGCAAAGGATGAGAAATCATGAACATAGAACCCAACACGGGTATGGAAATTAGAGCAATCTATAGCCAACCATTTTTCTTTCCTCAAGTGAAGTTTCCTAACCTCTACCTTTATTGCTCTTTCAATCATAATCCATAAAACTTCTAACAGAAAATTAGGAAGTACCCCAAATTGCAAGACCCAATAGCTCAAACAAATTGAGAGTTGAAATAATTAACTCCACCCTGGGGAACTCGTACTTTTCACAAAGAATTCATGATGAATCTACTGGTTTATAGCACATATGTGTTGCACATCCTTATAAGATAGATCTGTACCTCAAGCAAACTTATGCAAATCTTATCTATACGGCAAAAATTGCATTCAAAACAGTTTCTAACAACATAAGATGGATTTGCATCAGGCACAAGTAAGAGAAAAAACAAAATCAGACTAGCAAACAAAGGAAAGAAAAAGAACCTTTTTACCAACCTAAGAAGTGGGAGGCAAGCAAGTAGCATTCGTGCAGGGGTAATGTGAAAATTCTAGCTATTTAGTGTCAAAGCATAGAGAAAATTATTCATTATATCAACTTTCCCATCATAACATATAAGTAGGAAATGATTCACTATAACCAGTCCTTGTTTGCATGAAAGCCCCCGATATAATATCAGTCGCTGAAGTAGAATAGACCGGAATTTAACTGCCCAAAGTGCATACAAGCAGTTGCAAAAGGAAATAAATGAAAGTTCACCTTTAAGCTCACACCTCTTAAGATATGCTTGTCGCCAAATGACTTGCACACATTTCTACATTCAATAAGCACATCTGAGTCATCCGCAGGCTCTCTCAACAAGCTCACATTCTCCGATTTAGCAGATTCCTGCTATTCAAACAAGAAGAAGAGCAAAATCAAGGTAGATACAATAAACTAGGCAGGATTCAACTGTTTTCATCATCTGACAAATGCAAAGCAACTCATCTATGTCCTAAAAAAAGAATATATCCAGAAGACAATCATTTATCTGGAAAAAAAATATTCTAGCTGTAAGGTTTTAGTTAACGCAAAGGTTCATCATTGAGAATGGTGTAATAAAAAGTGTCATCTAATGAGATTCCAACAAAGCCGCAAGCAGTACATATTTACAAGTACCAAAATTTAAAAGGTGTCCTAGAAGAATTCTCCAAAACGGAAAACCTAAAACTACATGCTTCTTTGGTTCCTTTAATGTTATTTATATTATGCCATAGGCTCGACCACTTGAGCCAATCTTAGATTGGTAACTCTCCCAAGTGCAGCGGAGATCACCAATCTAGGTCATGGACCTTCTTGATCACTCATTGACCCTATCCAGGTAAGTAAAGCATGCTCCATGGTAGGACTGTCTTTGGGCATGAAAATTAACTTTGACACCTTAGTGGAAGAGGTTTTGACTTGAGTATCTAATAAAACAGATACTATTAGCAACTTTTGCAATGAGAAATCAAACCTTATCACTGTTTGAGCACCCATGGCATATCGCAACTCATCCAGTTACTATAAGAATCCCTTATCTTTATTTGGAACTGTCCCAGACCAATGTAGAAGTCCATCCACATTCCCCTTAGCTCACCATTGCTCAGTATGTATCTTGCTTACTCAGAGTTCTTGTCTTGGCCTTCTACTATTTCTCTTCTGCTTCTCGTTCTCTCTCTCCGGCAGGTCTTATTTCGGGGCTTAACTTTTTAAGATTTAGTAAGATGCCCCACTAGATATGGATATTTTCAACTTTTTCCGGAATATTTATTCCGGAATACTGTTTGGACATAGAATTGGTACAAATACTTTCTCGGAATTCGAAAAACTCCAAAAAAGTTGTTTTCACAACTTTCACTCTAAAGCACTGAAAAAAATTCAAAAACAATTTCAATTTGTATTCATGTCCAAACGCAACTCCGATTTTCAAATACCATTTTCAACTTCTTTTTCTAAATTTCACCAATTTATATGTCCAAACACCCACTAAAATATAAAGAGCGACATTCTTTTTGTAACATACTAAAAGGGAAGTAAGACAAGCAAATTGAAACGGAAGGCGCACATTGATTTGTTCGTGAGATCAGCAAAATGTGATATTTCTGATTAGTGTTTTCTTAATAGATAATCAAAATTTTGAAATAGTATTTCTGATTAGTATTTAAAAGTAGTAGTGGTGAAAATTAGGGGAAAATCTATTACATCCAATATGAAGGTAGTCTTTCTGCATTTGATTGAAATAAATTTTCCTATGTTTAAGAGAACAAATGCTGGGAATAGCTCACAAAGACGGAACTTTCACCAAATGGAGTCCGAAAGAGAAGTGTGCCAACAAGGCATTAGCATTATGGAACCATTAGCATGAAAAGATAGACAATTCTACTTTGGCACTCCAACTTCTACTACATTCTCAATATTCGACCACCTTGCCTAAGAGAACCAAAAAATCCACCACGCACACAGTGATTTCAGTAACTACCTCAATCCTACATGATTCATGAAGCTCTGCCACATACTACTGGTACTGTAGCTATCCCAATTCATAAGGCATTCTTTCTATTTTGGATGGCCTAAGATATACTACGCCATTCCATTCTTATAAAAGTTCCATAACTCTCAAGCATTCAAAATCATTTAACTATTCAAATTTTAACTTTGTTGTGATATTTTATATCAAACTAAATTATGAATCATTATTTTCTTCTTCTATAGCTAATACAATTGAGCCGGGGGTTTATTGAAAACCGCCTCTCTACATCACCTCTGAGGTAGAGGTAAGGTCAGCGTATACATTACCCTCCCCGGACACCATTGTGTGGGACTACATTGGGTATATTGTTGTTGTTGCTATAGCTAATACAATTATAAAAATCCATTACATCCTAAACTTTTTATCCCATCAAATACCACAATATAAATGGAATGAATGGGATACTACAAAGAGAAAGCAATGGAAAATTGGGCTAGCCTCTAGCATATACATAAGAAACATATATGTGGATTACAAAACAGAACCCAAAATCAAGAATCTGGAATTGGACGACCCAAAATCAATTCATTATGGTCTTACATTGAATTTTGTATTGGGAACCCGATCAGAATCAGCAGCTCTGTAGTCCCGAGGGGGTGCAACACAAGCACAAACAGTCCATTTATCCTTCCTATTCGTCAGGGAACGCAGCAATAATGGCTTTCCTAAATCAAAATTGGGAAAAAATGTTTTCATGTAGCTAGAAGAAGAAGAAGAGGCGAGACTGCTGCTTTTGCAAATGATGACAGCAGGTGACATAACAGAACCCACAAAAGAAACCATTGAGTTTCACCAACAAAACCCACTTTGGAGAATTTAAGATGGGAAATTCTGGCGCTGACCCAGATCGAATTTGGACTCAAGAACCATGAAATAGATCGAATTTCAATGGAGAAATGATATTGGTGACTCTCAATGAAAAGGAAGACAGGACATGTAGTGGCTTGAGAAGCGCTGTGGAATGTTGGGAGGAAGAAGGCCGAAAGCTATTCACGCATACGTGGGGTGGGGTGGGGTGGAGTGGGTGTTTGGGGTGTTCACTAAAAGCCCAACTAAACCAAAAATGAAAAGTAAACAAACATTGACAAAAGATTCATTTATGTCATCCGTTAAAAATTTGGCTCAATTTATGTTATTTTTGTTTAAGAAAAAGATTTATTCATATTATTTGTTAATTGAAATGATATAAATAAACCAATTTTTTAATGGATGACATAGTTAAGCCTTTTATCAAAGTTTGATGACATATATGAACATTTTCCCTTTTAAAAAATGATATAATCAATGATGTGGCTGAATCATAATTGCCCATGTATAAAAATTAATTTTGCAAAATCAAAAATATTTTTAGTTAAGAAATAATGGCATGAATGAGCTTTTTCTCAAACGGCAATGACATAGATAAACCAAACCTTTAACGGATGACATAAATTAGCCCTTTCTCAAACTTCGATGGTATATTTGAAAATTTTCCAAAAAAAATTTTTATATGTATGTGTGTGTATATATATATATTATAAATTTTTTTTATAATTTTACTGTCCATATTAAATTTTTGCTCTCCTTACATCTTCATTCTCGGTATGGAAAAGCTCTCAAGAGGGATAGACCCCATTGGTATCTCCATGTTTGGGCCAAAAATCTCCCACATTTTCTTCGCTGATGATTTTTACCTTATTCACCAGGGTAAATAAAAAATTGTCGAACCATCAACAACAACCTTGAAATGTTCCGCAAAGCCTTTGGTCAAAAGTTCAATCTGCCCAAATCAAAAGTCATCTTCTCGTAGAACTGCACCCTTGAGAACAAGGCCATGTGCTATGACATCCTCAATATTAAGGCTAGTAATTCCTTTGGCAGGTACTTGGGATTCCCTATTTTTCATTCTAGACTTGTCCATGGTGATTAGAGCTGTCAAAATGGGCTGACCCAACCCAACCAAACCCTAACGGGCTAGAGAGTTAAATGGGTTGGGACGGGATAAAATAGCAGCCCAACCCAGCCCTAAGTGGGCCACGGGTTGGGACGGGTTGGCCCTTCAACCAAAAAACGGACAACAGTTTCCTCTTAGAAAGGATACGAACATTGATGTCCGATGAACACGACATCAATACATACATAAATTCATTCATGAATTACACATACTTCAGTGAATATTTACAAAACAAATACATAATAGCCACGATACAACATTCATAAGATTCATCCGAGCAAAAAAATATTACATGATCATTATTTTCATAAACAAGACAATAAAGGAGAAATGAAAAATTAGGCATAAAAACAAAAATAAAAGAGGTCAAAGATTCATAGTTATAATGGAGTAATAAACTTGGGCTAATAAGAAAATTTAGTGGGCTAATGACCTAAAATGTAAAAGATATGTAAAAAATATAGTCTTGATATTATATTGATATTTTAAAAATATTTATTGACAAAATCTTAACAAATAAAACACTACTTAAAATATATATAATAAATATTTTTAAAATTCACAGCCCGTGGGCTGGCCTCTGAGGCTTGCGGGTTGGGCCTACTAGGCCAGCGGACCAAATGAGGCTGGGTTAAAAAGTCTCGTTCCTAAATGGGCTGAAAAAATTAAGCCCAACCCCATTTAATTCAAGGGTTGGGTTGGGCCGACCTAGCGGGCTAAGCCCATTTTGACAGCTCTAATGGTGATTTCCAATACATCAACGATAACATGCAAGCTAAGTTTAGTGGATGGAAAACCAACTTTCTTAACATGACTGGAAGAGTTATTCTTGCAAAAACTTCACTAAGAAGCATCCCCTCTCATTCCATACAATATAAACAGCTCCCTGCAAAGACCCTCAACACCCTCAATAAAATCTGAAAGGATTTTGTTAGGGGAACAACCTCTAATAAAAAAAGAATGCACCTATAGGTTGGGATATCATCACTAAGGGGAAAAGGATAGGGAATTAGGTCTTCATAAGAGTGAGGTTAAAAATAATGTTCTCATTACTGGTCTGGAGAATGTATAAGAGTCCCAAAGCACTATGGACTAAGATCCTCTAATAAAAACACTTTCATAATGAGAATTTCACCTATGACATAAACACTGTTTCTAGGACTTGGAATGGCATAAGCAATGGCTTGGAGGTATGCTTAAAGGGCTCTAGATGGGTGGTGAATAATGGAAGTAGTGTAAAGTTTTTTGAGGACAATAGAATTCGCGGGTCGGGATCCATTAGGAAACACATCTTTGGGCCTCTTGTATAGAGGACCAATCTACAAAAGTGAACTATGTCTTCAACAATGGGACCTGGAACCTCATCACCCTTTTCATGATCTTTCTTAAGGATTTCCTCAATAAAATAATTGATAGTTTTACCCCCCTCAACTACAACTAAGGAGGTTACTCTCATCTACAATCTTGCTAATAATGGCATGTTCGCAGTCAGAAGTGCTTACAACCTTATCGATGTCATGAACAACACTGACACTAAAGCTACAAATACTAAGGATCAAAGTACTAACTTCTCTTGAACTTGGAGGATAGAAGTGTCAAATAAAATCAAAACCTTCATCTGGCGGCTCATTCATGATCGATTACCTACTAGCCAACATCCCCACAACATTGGTATTCATGTGGACCAAATTTGTAAAATCTGTGAGAGTGGGATTGAAAATATAAACCATATCTTTTTTCACTGTAGAGGGCCACCTCCTTCCAACAAAGAATTGCCATTACCAGCAACTCCATTGCGAGTTTTGACTCAACCAAGATTAATGCAAGGAATTGGAAAGACACTTAGGATGTTATCAAATGCAAGGACTTCAACAGATGGATCTCATAGGGAAATATCAACCCTTTTTGCATACGAAATCTTTGGATTAACATTAATGAGAACATGTTCAACAATAAGAATAAGCATGTCCAGATTGAACACGTTATAAAACAAGCTACTTAATTCAATCTCATTATTGCTAAAAACAAGATGCCAAGAAACATCAAGATGGTTGTCCATATTAAATAGAACCCCTCAGCACAGGGAGCTCTCAAGTTTAATATAAATGGAGTCATTACTCTAGACCCCATAAAAAGGGCATAAGTGGGTGTTTCAAGACCACATGGGTATATTGGTGAAAAAACTTCACCAAAACTTGTTCCCACACTACCACAATTCAAGAGGAACTTCTAGCTATCATTCACGGATTAATAATAGCGCTTATGTGGAAAATCTAACCCCCTTAGAAGTTAACTCTGACCAGTTGAGTCTCTAGAAGATAGTCTATTTCGAATTCAATTTCTCATTGGGAGTGACTCCGGAAAGATCTTTGCGAAACATTTTTGGAAATTCATTCAACACTGAAACTGACTGAAGGGTTGGGGCTTTGGACCTAAAATCTTTGACCCAAAACTAGATGACAAATGCAATCGTTAGAAATCATTTTCTTGGCCTTAAGGTAAGAGACCGACCTAAAGACGCTGAATTACTACCCTTCCATTCTATGATAGATTTATTGGGGAATTGAAACTTAGCGACTCTAGTTCTATAGTCGATCGAGGCATAATAAGAGTATAATCAGTCCATGCTAATAATGATATCAAAATCAAGTATGTATAATTATATTAGATCAACGGAGGTGGATTTCTTAAAAAAACTAAGACTGGGCCATTTTCTTAAATCCATCTAGCTAAGAATGATTTACCAACTTGAGTGGAGACTAAGAAGGTTCTAATAAGATCTTAGGACTAACATCTAAGTTCACAACAATCTAAGGAGTCACAAAGGAAAGTGTGGATCTTTGATCTAATAATGTATACACATCTAGATGAAAGAAATATAATATACCAATGACTAAATCGGGGGAATCTTCATGATCCTTTAGAGTCTGCAAAACATCAAACTTGTTATGGCGTTGATCACCACACGCACTAGATGAGGCACCCAATTGAGTCGCGCGACTTGCTTGAGCTATCAAAAGGTTGATCTGAGTCTCCTGGCGAACATCCTTTGCCACTCATTGGGGAAACTAGGCACTCCCTTACTCTATGACCTGGATTTCCATATCCAAAGCAACCACCACTACTAGCCATACACTCTTTTGGATGGTTCTTAGCACAATTCTTACAAACTAAAAAAGACGACCACTAACACTTCTATGGACTTAGAGCCTAGTGCTCTATCCTTATTCTCTTATCTGAATTTGGATACCGCGACACTAGTAGAGAATGCGGCTATACCTGAAAACTTCTAACGAAGTTGAGAGTGATTTACACCACTCGATTTCTATTGAGAGTAGTCTACACTGCCTACCCTAGCCCTCTTAATCTCCCTCTCAACTTTCTTAACTTTTCTTCATCAATTGACTAAGCATGGGTCATCAATCTGGAGATGTTTATCTACTTTATCAGCATAGCAGTCCTACACTCTTTTACCATAAACAAACTTACTCATACTGACCTTTGAATCAACCATCATAGTTGGAGCATACTTAGGGATTTGAGTAAAACTTAAGAGACTACTCTTCCATAGTCATATCTCTCTGCTTTAGATTAATAAATTATTGGACTTTGGCTTCTCTTAATCCAAGTGGAAAGAATCTATCCAAGAATGATGTAACGACCCGAGAGCACCCCCTAGTCGTTACCGGCGTATTCAACCTCTCAGAGTCTTACACAAGCCCTTAGCATTCGTCATAGCATTATCATAGAAAAATAGTGGAAAATTTAAAACTTTTCATAATGTAACACAATACTTAGAAAGTCACCTCATTTAAACCTTTAATACAAATCGGAATGTTACGTCTCAAAGTAGCCATCTTAAAACACGACTACAACACAAGAGGGACACGACCCTTACAATACAAAAACAACTAATATCTAGTACAATGAACTTAAGGAAACTCTTTAACATAAAGGTCCTTGAATCTTTAAGGACACACTCGAACTTGGGAATAGTAAGCCAAGCTCATCAC